>JANHGN010025420.1:164231-208831 GCA_024605025.1 Megaceryle maxima | reverse complement strand
AACACCCACACCTCAGGTTGCATGTAAGTTTAGATCCTAGTTAAGTTGCTCAAGGCTTGTTCAGACTCATATAGCACTCCTATAGAGTGATTTTCATATACTACAGGGTATGGAGTCTGACAGTTGCAATATGAAATTCATATAGAAGTATGAGGAAAATTATAGAATATTACAATGGAGAAGGAATATAATTATATGATAGATGTGGGTGCTCTAGAAGTGTACATACCTTTCCCTTTAAAAAGAGCATGCATAAAGAAAATCTTGGATTTCATTGAAAACAATAATTACGGCAGTTATGCTGAAAGCAGAAATACAATACTAAAAGCGGGAGTACTGCATATGAAGAACATGTATTTGATGGTGTTAAGAGTTAATGTGCATAGTAGAATAAGAAGGGTTTTAAGGGTCACTTTTAGTTTCTCTTTATCACAAAGACTGTATTTCTGCAGGCTAGACACACTGGGGTTTTTTTAAGGAAGGAAGTGGGAAAAATAATCTTAATTTGTGATGCTATTTTTTCAGCTGGTAGAGTTCATAGCAACACTAATTATGATTCCTAATGTTAATCCTGAAGTTTCCATTATTCCCAGTTATACCTTTTAAGCTGCTCACATTTTTCCCTTTTCTTTTCTTTAGATCTTTCTATATGAAATAATTATAAGAGACATCTTACCCTTCCTCTCTTATCTGTCCCTCGGCTGCACTTGCCATGTGCTCAGAAATCTTTCTATGTACATTTATTTTGTCCTTCTCACCTGAGATACGTTGCTTGTTGTTGTGCAAATTCTCTCTGCCATGTCAGCACCGGGCTGATGCTGAGGTCCTTAAAGCTACGCTGCCCTGTATTGCAGAGCTGAGCTGGCAGTGTCTGGGCTTTGTCTCTGTTTATGTAACCCATCCGGGTGTCTCCTGTCCTCTTTACTGAATTACATTGTAAGCCTTCGTGTAACTTGCTTAATTTTAGCTCCCTTATACTGTTAACCATGTCCTATCTTTTAGGGGTTTTTTTGTCTTATTTTACTCTTCTAATTTAAAATTCTGAGTATTTATGTAATGAATTAAAAGACAGAGGTATGAAACCATAATTTGCTGATAAATGTAGCATAAATAAAAAAGCTTACACTTCCAGATTAAATTATTCATTCTGGTTTCTTGCTTGGCTGTAGTCTCTAGAAAGCACAGACACACCACCAGCTCTGAAATGCTGTTCCCAGAAGGACTGAGTGCAGAAGTAACATAGTTCCCAGAAGAACGGGGCACAGATGTAGCATCCTTTTATTCCTACTTACTTGCTTTTAATCATTACTGTATTTTAGGGATGGGTGTTATAAAGATCAAGTAGTAAATCCTTGCTGAGCTGAAAATACCAGAAGTTACAGTCTCCATGTTCTCTGTTCTAACCAAAAGGCACTTGCTGCAGTTCTAGGAGGAACCTGAATTGACCAGTTTTTCCTCTAACATCGTCTCCATCTCCTGTGTAGTGGAGATTTCAAACTGCCGTAGTGGAGGCTGTGAAAGAGACTGACTTCATGGTGCTAGCTAACAGTTCACTGATAATGCATTTTAATAACAGAATGTGAGGTGGGGAAAGGTGCTGCAGGGTCTGAAGCTCTGCTGAGCCAGGGAGGGTCTGTGACCAGGCAGACTGCTGGGTGTGCTGAAACAATGTAGGCTGGGCAGCTCAGAAATCCCAGAAACTCTGTGTGCTCAAGTTTTTCCAATAAGATACATCATACTGCCTGTTCTCTTTGTTTTTTGCCGTTTTGGTTTGGTTTGGTTTTCCCTCTTCTCTGAGATTCCTGATAGATCTTGAAGTCCTGCACCCCTTTAAACTAAAGCAAGCAATAAAGCTTTCATTACTATTACATTAATATATATTGAGTCTATTAGCAGCCTTTTTTCATTTCTACCCATCTGTAATATCATCCCAAGCTGTGTTCAGTAGCATTCTTTCTGAAACTTCTTATGCCTGTCGATGGTTGTATGGGAGTCAGGACTATTTCCTTTTAAAACATATAACAACTTTGCAGAGGGGAATGGGTTGAGGGTGTGTCAGCTGAGATTCTGATAAAAACCTAATGGGAAAGTGGTCTGTGAGCCAACTTGAATGAACTAGAAACATAATATGAACAAAGATCAGCAAAGCTCCTCAGGTTGCCCAGAAGTATTAAGTGTTTCATTTGTGAAATCCCCAAAGTCTGCCAATATTTGAAAGCTTGGCATGATGCAGAAGGTGCACTTGCTAAGACAGGGTTAGCACAGATGGGAGCCAAAAAACTGAGAACGTTTTTTGTCCCCATCTGATGAATCTTTAGGCTCCATTTTTGCAGGTGGATACCAAAATAAGGTAGCAGGTGGCATATTTAGGGATTTCAAAGCAAAACTGCAGGTTTACTGCAGAAAGGTGATAAAATTCCAGAAAGGACCTGCATTTGCAGCAAGATCCTTAAGACACATTTTATATACTGTTCACCCTATAGATTATTTAACTAGAGATTTAATTATCTCGGGTCCCTGGGGACACTGTGATTCACAGTATGTAGTGAGTGTAAAGAAACTCTTGTGTATATATACAACCCACTGCAAACTGTGCATTAGACAGGAAAACAGGCAACTGTGAGCAGCACAGACAGACAGTTCTCAATGAGTTAAATTGGAAATACCGAGAAGAAACATAGGTTGAAAATGAACATGCCGTGTTTAAAAAAAACAATGTGATGATTATTGAGCAAACAAAGAAAACACATGGATTCAACACAAGCATTACTACTGTATTGGAAAGAAAGACTTTTTACTTTTTTGCGATCAAGAGATTTCAGTTTTTGAAAGCTGGAACCCTAGCTTTTCAAACTATTTTGTGTAGGTGAGGTTTTTTTATATGCGAGAGAACCCCTGAAGTCTAATAGAAACCTTTTAAGTATATCTTACAAAGCTCTAATCTCTCAAAAGCTCCCATGTTCTTCTCCTCTGTTCTTATTTAATTTTTAATAAGAACAATTCCATGCAGCTCTAAAGCGTAGCTCAATTAAGAAATATTCCTACCAGGCATCTTTGAAATCTTGGGAGGCTTTTTCTTTTTTCTTTTTTTGGTTGTGGGTTTTTTTGGGTTGGTTTTCTTTTTTGGGTTGGTTTTCTTTTTTGGGGGGTGGTGTGGTGTGGGTGGGTTGGTTGGTTGGTTTTCCCCTACAAATCTCAATTTTGGTTGGCTGGTGTTTAGAGATGGAGTTTCTCTTTAATTGCAAGCTCCACTTCACACTGTTATTTACAAGTAGACCAAATAACTTTCAAAGTCTTGTGTTTTATGCTCGAAGGAGACCATCGAACACACATTAGTGCTGCATTCTGAAGTTACAAAAAGGATCTTTGATCTAATTCCCTAGACATTATCTGTCCAAAAAGTATCTCTAGGTCATGAGAAGTAATTAAAAAAAAGTCTGTTTCAAAATTTCAAGCCCAGGTATTTTTTAGTAATCAAACCTTAACTACTTTATGATTCACTTTTATTTTTATAGTGTGTGGCACTCTTCTTGCTTCTCTGGTTAAGCTTGTATCAGCATTTCCATTCTAAAATGCTGCTTTCAGGGGTTTATAACTTAGCTGCAAAAATTTACTCCGAGTTTAAGATGGCATTATGACCTGACTGGAAAATCATGTTTGTATAAAATACATGTCTGCCAATATGCGTAAAATTTTTGGAATCTTATTTTGGGCTTTTAGAGCAGATTGCAATGGTAGCGTCTCATCAGAATATGCATTGTTAATGATGAGAGAAATAAACTGTGCCTGAAGCTATCTCACACAATGGTTGTGGCAGGTTTCATTTTCTGGTCCAGTGTTTACTGAAGTCATACTGACTTCTTACAACTGGAATGGAAAGAGATCTAAGACACGCTTGTCTATTTGTGGCCTTCCTTACTTTTCTTTTCCCTGGTGCCCACGCGGAATGGACAATATGATGTTATAATAGATCTCATTTTGGATGGTTATCGGCTTCTTGTAATTATGTCATTTATGGTTGTTTCATGGTAATTGGATTGGCAGAACTCAGTATAAATAATTGTGTTCTGCCAATTAAAAGGGCTGGTGAACTTTCGATGTGATGCAGAGTCTCTCTTCACTTCCTACGTTTGGGTAGAGTTGAGATGGGTTGTTACTTTCAGTGCAGCTGACGGTTTCGATGGTTCCGTGTCAGCACTGACCTGATGTCTATAAAATGCCTTGATGTGTTATCCAGAGCATGAAAAAATATAAAAGAACATATGTATTTACCTGTTGCAGAGCTGTTCTGCTCTACAAAAAGGAAGCAATATACTTATTACAGTTTTATAGAAAATTTTCTTTTAAAAGAAATGGCTATCAGGCCTTTTTTAAGGGTGGGGAAAGTCTGAATTAAGTTTTCTAACTTAAATGCCACAAAATTTGACGAGAGGAATGACTTGTCAGTCGCCAGTTGGCGGTGTGGGGGTGTCTTCTCTACCTTTTCAGGGGGTTGTGGGAGAGGGCTGTAGCACTGCTCAGTGCCCTGAAATGTTTGGCTTCTGTTACTCACTGCCACACTATTTAACTCAGTCTCTTGGTTATGTGTTTTTTCTCTTTATCATTTTCTCGTGCCTTTTTTTTTTTTTTTTGAACACTTGAGGGTAAATGGCAAAACACCACAAACCATGGAGATTTAATTTTCTGCATTCCATTTTATTACACCCTTGTATCTTAATGAGAAGCAGCTACATGAGTTATCCTCCCAGCCCCCCAAGTTCTTAAATACAGACTTTGTTAAGCTGTTCATTTGGGATCAGATCTTTCCATTTGTGCAAAACTTCTGAAGACAATATCCAGCTGCTATCAGGTGTGCCCCTCTTCTTTTATTGATTAGAAATAACAATGTAAATTCAATGTCTGTCAGAGTCATTTAGGCATCTTTAAGGAAAAATGACAAAAGCTAACAAGGCACACAAATACAGGATGCCACATAGCGCTCTGAGTGGGAGGAATTCTTGAGTCACTCATGCCAATAATCTGGGTACCCAATCATCACCTATCAATATGCTTCAAAAACATCTCATAGGTCGAAAAGGAAGCTTTCAAAGGGCTCTGGGGAGCAAGATGGAGGGGAGTAAAAAGACAAAAAGAAGCAATGATGAGTATTATCAAGTCAGAGAGAGCAAAAGGTTGTAATTCAAAGCAGCAGACTGTGCTAACTTTATAGATACCCACAGCATGTTGTTCCAGAAAGATTTTGAGAGAGGAATGTTTTTTGCAGTTTGGAGATTTTGGGTGATTCTTGCTCTTGTGCTGTCCTGCTTTCCCACCCCTTTTGGCTATTCACCTGCAGTGAGAGCACTGTATTGGGATGGGCATCTCTTGAGTCACCCATTACTTCATCATTTTTACTTTGTGAATCAACCCACTGGAAAGATCAGATCCCTGGTGACACTGATAGATTTGAAGCTGTTCTGCCATAACTACTTTCTGGCTTGGTTACTTTTATGGAGGTTTGGGGTTTTTTTTGTGTGTGTTTTTGTTTTTTATAATCAAATTGATTTAACACAACAGAGGATTGACTGTCTGGGGGCACAGTAAAAGCTCATGCAGGAGAGGTCTGTGACAGGCCATCTTATTGCAAACTATTTAGTTGTTAAGGACCAGTGCCAAAGCGCTAGCCTAGCTGAGTATGAGGAAAAATCATCAAACTGACAAAAATACTTTTAACCAGGATAGGAAAAAGAACAGGCAATCAGATCTTCTCTGGCAAGTTTGAAAAAGGGCAAGTCTCTCACGAAGAGGAGAGAAACCAGAAGATGACATTTTTCCTGGAAAGTTTGAAAATAGGCAGATATTTTTTATCTCACCAGGCAATTTAGGTACTATAGGTGTATGTACAGTTTATTGGTTTAATTATTTTTTTTTTCTCCTAAATGATTTGTTTCCACTGTTTAGTGTTACTCTTCTAAAAATGGTGCCTAAGAATCCCACTCCACTTGCCAAAATCTCCTGAAAAAAAGAAACTTAAGTTAGGTTTGCCAAGAACAATTGATTCATAGTGTGTTGTAGCCCAGGACCAGTCCAGTCATGGAATAGCTGTGGAATATCATCCTCCCTGAAGAAGCAGTAGCCTAAATCCATATTGTACTTGCAGTCTGTGGTGATGCTTTCTATCTTAAGTTACCCCATCATGCCCTTAGCCTGAGTTTGCCAAACCTGTGCAGGGCGTCAAATAATAAGTGGTCCCTCTTCACGGTTAAGCTTGAGATGAATTTTCACTAGTATTTAATTTATTATTGATTTTAAAATTTTGATAAAATTTCATTCCTACTACACAAACAAAACAAAACTAAACAAAACCAAACAAAAAAAAACCCCAACCAACCAAAACAAACCTTTCAGTATAACAGTATACCCCCTCTATTTTCTTGCTCTAAAAAGATATTTATTACACCAGAAAAAGGAGCCAGAAGCCTTTCTGTCATTAGTGAATAATGCCATATGACTCCCTAGTGGTACAAATGCCAGATTATGCAATGCAGGATAGTTATTGTCTCTAAATATAGCATTGTTTGGTATAGAAGTGTCTTTGGAATAACAAATTTTCTCCTATGGATGTTAATATTATACTTTAATAAGGCCAAAATAACTGCAACAAATCTCAGATTTAGCTAAAGGGCACGCATTGTAAATTCGAGTTTGTTACTCTCACTTTCATAACTCACTGGAACAGTCCACTTGGTGACCCTGATTTACTTATCCTTGTCTTATTACAAGTAGTACAAATATGTTGTAGTATTTTGCTCTGAAGTGGCAAAACCCCATACTTAGCACTGCGTAAAACCTTCCCATTGTTTAATACTTTCTGTCAGACTACCACATTCCTTCTGCATAATGGAAACGGCACCCACAGCTAGTGGGCTGCAAATTACAGAACAGTTCATCACTCAAGGCTCTCCAGCATATGATAGTATTGCAAATATTTATATTAGCAGCTTTTGTGCTTGACTGTAAAGATTAGAGATCTTACAGGGAGTACTGAAGGAATTATAGCTCTGAGGTGTGGGGGGGGACACAGAGGATGGATCTTTCCTGTAAAAATCTAAGCTTTCTCGGGGAAAGAAAAAACATCCTCTAAAAGTCTTTCCAGTTATGAATGTCTCCACACCTTGTGAAAATAGTGAGTGTTACTCTGCAATTCAGGAACCAGTTGAAGTGTGATAGCATTTGCTTGCTAGTTGAAGCAGTGAAAGGTGTCCTTGACTCGAATGGAGGGGATTTTAGTGAGGAAGTAAAGGTATCTTTTGTTCTTGGTGTTCTGTGGTTTGTTTCTTTTCTTTTTTTTTTTTCTTTTTTTTTTTTTTTTTTCCACAGGCAGCACAGTACTAACATCATCCACTATTGTCAGCACAAATATGAACTCTTATTTTCATCGGGAGGTAACCTACTTTTAAAAGAGCACCTTGAATGCTGAATTTTATATTACCTAGAGAAAACCAAGGGGGAGGAGAAGCTCATCTGCTATTTCAGTGATATGGAGATACAGTGGATATATTGGATACACAGAGGAAAGGGGACTATGGGCAACTCTGGAGAGGGGACAATGCTGTCCTATATTTCTGTGGCAAAAGGAATTGCATATATTTGACAGCCCTATTATGGGCTATATGAAATGTATGGATTGCTGCTTCCTTGGTAACTATCCATGTTCTAAGACCCTCCTGTCTTAGGCTAAAAGTGCTGTAGTGGGGCAGTTCAGGACAGCTTTATATGTGAACAGCTGGTGAAACAGGAGAATGTCTTTGTGTAGAAGTCAGGGCCACTTGGCCACTGACAGGTCTGGCTCCTCAGCAGTGATGGCCACGCCAAGGGGCCCCGGAAATTTTGAGAATTCCTTGCTTGTTTTTCCAGGCTGTTAAACACAACAGACAGAGTTACAGAGGGAATGTGAACCCTTTTTTAGGAAGAAAGCACACAAATGGCACCTTCATTACAATTATCAAAGGGTTACCCAAATGAAAACCTGTGTCCCCTTCAAGCAGCCTGTCTTTTAAATGATACTGGGAAGCCTGGCAGATGTGCCCATATTTAGTCACATACCAGGTTTGCTGGTGTCCATGTGAGACACTCATGTGGCTGAACAGGACTGTTCTGGGGGAAAAAAAAAAAAAAAAAAAAAAAGGAGATCTAAAAACAAACTCCTTTTCCTTCATATACTCAAACCTTTATCTTATGAGATCCAAGCAGTAATTTGCAAATGTGAAATTTTATGCCTGCAGAATTAATGCTAGATGGAAACTTGGTTCAGATGGCATGTTATGACCATTATCTTGTAGTCTGTGAAATGCCTGTGTCTGAAAGGAAAGAATACAGACATCTGGCAGAGTCTCTGTGTAATTATTGTTTTGTACAATCTCTCTGGCTTTATTGTGAAGCAAACTGCATTTGGCCCTTTACGATGCTCTGAGCTTGATGGGTGTGTGAGAGATGTGAGAAACCTTTGCTGCCTGCAAATCTGAAGCTCCCTTTGAATTTTGAATTTTTTACTTTATGCTCTGGCTTACTTCTGATAGCCATTCGTGAGTCATTCATTAGTGCATGTAACAGTTATAAGATGCCACAGGAGCATGAAAAATTTCCACTCTAATAAACACTATCGTAGCTGTCACCTCTTTATGATGTGCAGAAGGATATGTGCACAGGATTGCCAGCTTTTCGTCTGCACAAAGTCTGACACCCTTCTCTGGGGATCTCAGTTTTTCATAAAACTGTCCTCCCCATGAGTTAGCTCAGTAAAGTCAAGACAGGTACAGTGTCCCACAAGAACCTGATGGTCTGCTGATTTCTGCATAGAGAAGCTGTAGGATCAAGGTTAATGTGCTACTTTTGAGTCCAGCTCTTTAAACTGATCAAATGAAATGACCTGCTAATAGCATAGGATTTTTGATGTTAGGCTTTTTTTCGTAATGCTGAAATAGAGAATATACATCCTGGAGACCAGATGCACCCAAAGTTCATGAAAAATGCAAGCACTTATGAAATGGGTTTTTTAAGTGTGGTTTTTAAGAGCTGGTTCATCAGATGAGAAGAGTTTCCTAAAATTAGGGACTGACCATTATAAGAGACAGCAAAAAGAATTCCAGAGGAAATGTGAAAAGTGTGGATGCAACAACACATGGAAATGCAGCTGTAGTGCATGCACAAATTTGTGAATAAAGGAGAGAGTTTTGGCCGTATAGGCAGGACAGGAAAATAATAATCTTAAAATATCTTGCATCAGCTTAACCTCCTGTTAAACCTGCCCTGCTGGAGAAGTGCAAAATAACTTAGTAAACATGAGTAGCCAAAAGAACTAGACTCCGATGTGAATATATGGTCCATAGATAAATCTAACTCATGTTCTCCTTTATGTAGAAATAGAAGATGACTCTGGATAAACTGTTTTCAGCTTTATCAGCACAAAATCCTGCTCATAACTTGTGGGATTCATAATTAGCTATGGGAGCAAATAACAGGATCTGTTGCCACCTTCACATAAATCATAAAACTGGATTTAAACTTTTTAAAGT
The DNA here is from genome assembly GCA_024605025.1 of Megaceryle maxima. Taxonomy (NCBI): domain Eukaryota; kingdom Metazoa; phylum Chordata; class Aves; order Coraciiformes; family Cerylidae; genus Megaceryle; species Megaceryle maxima. The sequence continues at coordinate 199,277 of JANHGN010025420.1, read as the reverse complement.
ATCTGTACCATTTAACGTAGTAGCAGAATTTAGCAGAAAACATGTAATTGTGCAGGTGCATGTGTACACCCATGTTAAGGCTGTGTTAAAAAGAGCCCTGCAATATCATTTCAATTGATTTTGTATGAATTTGACAACGGATAAGATTCTGCTTTTTATATTGTTTTGTTGCATCTGGAAGATATAAAATTAGCAGGTGAAAACACTAATGCTCTCTGCCAACATCGAAAAACTTTGAGCGATTGTCTTTGAAAATAAAACTGCAGCCATTCCCTGTGGATGATGTTCACACTCATATGTCCATTTCTTCAGCACAGAATTTTGGGAGAGCTTCACAGGACATTCCAGTAAACTGAAAATACTAGTTAGTTGAAAATCTCCCTTCAAGAAAACTTTTCAGTGGCTTACTGTAGAAATTGAAAGATATATTAAGTGAGTTTCTGTAGGTCTAGTGATATTCCATGACAGATCTGTGTGATGGACCAGAGAGAGTGCTTATTACCGTTCCAAATGACACAAACTGAGAAGGGTTGTGATTATGTTGGAAGATGGGATTAGAATTCAAAGTGATACGAGCAGGGGAAATAACCTGAAGAAAAGGATGCAGTTCAAGAAAGACAAATTCAAGGTCCTGTGCCTCAGCAAGAATAATCAACTGAGCAAAAAGAAGACAGGGAAACAACTGCTTAGTAGCAGGTTCTGCAAGTCAATCGACTGAGCCTAAGGTGAGCGTGAGTCACCAATGCCACTGTGTGGCAAGCAACTGGAATATATGTAGAAGACCATGAAGATGAAGACATGGGAAACAATCCCTCTGTTCTGTCCAGTGCTGCTCAAGTACATCTGTTGTGAGGTCCTGAAGTTTGTGCAATGTGGAAAGCGACTCAATTTAAAGAAATTGCTAAGGGAGAAAGACTAAACAAATCTAGAGGATGGGGAAGGTGAAATAAATTAAGGTGGTTTTGCTGGAAATCCAGCATCTGAATGGTCCTTTCTCACAATGCCTGCTTGCTGCTTTGCTCCCTCTATTCCTGACACCCTCCCCACCTCAACTCTCTTCCCTTTTCCACAGATAAAATTGACAGTTTGCTGGACTGTTCCTGGAGAAGAAAAAGCTCACAAAAAAGAAAGAGGGGAAATGGTGCTTCTGTAGCCACTCCCCAGAGTGCATTTTTTTGAAGTGTGACAAACCATTGCTTCTACCTTGAGTGTATCGGGTAGTTTGTTTCCGTTGGCTACGCTGCTTTCCGAGTCCTCTTACCAGATGAATTTCGGCTCTCAAACTGGATTTTAATGTAATAGCTGATAATTTTATGACCTACAATAACATTTGTAATTGCACACATTATAAGGAAGGCAACCTCATCTCATAGCTTCTAGGTTTTAGAAGGGCATTAGAGAGCAGTAATCTTTCTGTTAAAGCCATTATGTTCTCATGTCAAGGCTCACACCAGAGGTCTGGGCAGTGCCCTGTCTGCAGGGCCAGTGGCTGAGCATCACAAACAGCAACGCAGCCCTAACTGCCCCTTGGCTGCAGCTTGGAGCTTCTCAGCCAAACCTGGCATGATGGATCTTCCTTCTATGAAGTTGCCTGGCTGCTTTTGAACCCTTCCAAAGCATTTTATGCTTGTGTCCACTAAACACAACAGATTACTTTCTCTTCTTGCCAGAATGAGCTTGAAGGACCGTTGATATGGTATAAATTATAAGGGTCTGGATTAGTATGTATAGAACAACACACATTGTATTAGATAACAGTATTTCATGACCTGTATACTGAGATCAGGAACAACTACAAGTTATTTTAAGTTCTAATTTAGTGTTCCAAATGAATATAAAACTAGTTTGGAATATCAATACATTTTTTAATTTAAACAAATCTAATTATAGTAAATTAAAGATTTATTTAGCTAACTTGGTAATGTTAAATGCTTAAATATTTTAGATGTCCGAGATAAACATAATAAAATGACTCTGTTTAATCTACAAATTAATCCAAAAAAATAAATTGCATTTTAATTACATTGATAATGATCAAGTGTGATTGGCATATTCCTTCCCTGAGACAGCCAAAAGGTAGAAAGAAGCAAATACTGTGGGCCATATTCAGTTTATTCCTTACACCACTAGAGGTTTTGAAGAATTCTGTTAAGTTTTGTACATGCATTTCTAATTTATACTAATGTAGCTGAGCAGAATATGGCCTTGTACCTGAAACCGGTCCAGCACATTCCTACGCTGAAGATGATTCCAATAATGAAAATCTGTCTTGCAAATGACTCATTGTAAGAAGACTGTGCTGAAGATGTTGAAAATCAGGATGATGCATGTGAAAATGAAATTAATCAATATGAAGATGAGGATCAGCAGTCTATCCCAGCAGAGCTGTTTGATAATAATGAAACTGAGGAAACAGGCACTGCTAGAGAAACACGTGAAATTGCAAGAAATGTCAGTGATAATAATGAATTAGGAGCTATTTCCAGAAACAGAAGAGACTGAGTTTGCAGACAAAGAGAGGTGTGCTAGGAAGTTGTGGTTATTGTTAACAGTCCTCATTTTGGGAAAAACTTGATGTGAATGCACACACAAAAATAAGCATGGCTATTTCATCTCTGTAGTTACTCTAATGGTGCATTCAAGTAATTGTCAGGGTGGGTTATTTCTTATGCAAATTAATCTTTGAGAATATTCAGCAGACAAATCAACCCTGGGTCCAGCAGTGGGACACTGCACGTGCAAATTCGCTTGCTTTGTTGTGTCTCTCTTTTTGCCTCAGAACCTACAAGAAGAAACATTTTACCAAAGCTGGGTGGTGAATTTGGTGTCATTAAGGTGTGTGTGTTCATCCTTGCTGTTGGTTGCTATTAAAGCAACAACGAGCATTATCAATCATCGGACCTGTCCGGTGGGTTTACACCCTGCAAGGAGATGCAGTTGTTGCTACTTACTGCCTGTTACTATAACATCTGAACCCACAGCTGCTTTCATAGACTCACATTTCCTCTGTGTTTCTTACAACAGACTTCTTTTGTGGTATTTCTCAGGAGCTTTATCATATTAATGCTGGTTGATAACTCTATCTGGACTTGGACTTGCAGATAAAGCGGCAGTCTTGACCTTATCAACATTTGATATGTGCATGTTACGTTACTACTTTTGGTATAGTAATATAACCAAAATGATTAGAGGTGGGAGATAGTGGTGCCATTGGTAGTTCAGTGTGATGGGACACCCTGGCTTTGGAGTTCACCCCTTGCATTTTGGTAAGTAAAAGTTCCAGTTTGCTGATTATTTAGGACACTGTATAATTTAACCATCTACTAATGGTTTTATAAACTGATGTTTCTTTGCTCAATTTGCAAATCCATTACGGGTTATAATCTATGGGGATCGAGGACCACAACTTGAAAAGCACTTTAGGAGAATGGAGGAGAAAACAGAGATTGGTGCATCCAAGACTGACACCTCTTGTTTTCATATCTCTTTACCGGTTTAGAGAACTTACGCGTGTGTTATGTTGTACTGGGGTGATTGCATACTGACTGATATGTGGCAAAGGCTCCTTGGAGGCCTGGGATAGAGGCTTTTTTAATGCATTGTATAAATCTAAATAAATATATATCACAGTGAGCCCAGATAAATGATTGGTGGCAGAGCTCAGGCAGCACTGAATTAAATTTGATTCCAAATGAAATTCATTTGTAAACCTGAAGGAAGGGGGGAAAACAGATCAGAAGGGATTTTGAAGATATAAATCCCAGAAGGGAGTAACCTAAGGCCACCACTCAATGTGCCAGTTCTTCTCTGCAGCACACACATCATTTGCCGTCTTGTCTTTTCTGTCTTTCTGAAATGAAGTAGGCAAAATGAGTTTAATTCATGCAAAATCTGAGGTAACAGACAGAAAAGAGCAGCTCAGAGCTGATTTAAAGACAGATGCAGCAGAAAACAAGCATTTGGTGGATGGCAAAGTAGTGGGCAATAAAAGGCTCAGTGGTCTGTTCTGTGTCCTAAACTGTAACTCCATGACTGAAGCACCCAGGCCCCTCCTTGCACTTAGTATGTGCTTTTGCATTTGATTTCCAAGGGTGGGAGAGCCCCGATGTTTCCAGAGAGGAGCAGATAAACTAAGGGCTGGGTTTTTTTAGTCATGTAAGAACGTGATTGACACAGGTTACGTAGGTGGATGCAAACTTGTATTGTAACAATATTTTTAAGCTGTGTCCAGATTCCCCTTCTGACAAGTAGATCCCTTGTATCTGGAAGAATTAAATGCAGTAGACTGGAATCCAAAATATCCTGTTCAGTAGGAAACTAGCAAAAACCTGAGCAGAAGCTAGCTGATAAAAGGCATTGAGAAGTCCCTCATTTCAAATCTCCTTAAGAATGAAGGAGAGATCTCCTTCCTCTTGAAATTACAGCCTACAGTAACTTCCTGAATGTGCCCCCGTGTTATGCAAGGTGCAATCTCTCACTCAGGGCAGAGGCACAGATGTAAGAGGTTTTGGTGAGAAAAAAGGAGGGTAAAATGTCTGTTACCCACAGTACCTGAAAAAATTAATCCACACATTTTCAGTTACTTTGAGTGGCCTAAGATTAGCTTTTGTAGTATCTGTAGTGTAGACGGGGACTTGAATTTGGTGGTTACTAGGTGAGATGGAGGGCACTGGCTCAGTTTTCTTAAAGTTCACGCAGCAGACTTTCTACAGAAGGGGGGGTCTGGTTTTGGTACCCCACTGGGCTAATCCTTCAATCTGGCTGGAGCTGAGATACTCAAAACAAAACAGAAAACACAAACCAAACAAAAAAAGAAACACAACAAAAAAACAACCCAAAGAAATGGATAAAAGAAGCTCAAGGATCTCCAAGATATGACAGTTAGAAGCTTACTGAATTACTTTTATGCATCTGGAATATCCAGGTGTCCACATGCACATTGCAGTGTGATCCATAAACAGTGACTCTCCAGCGAAATGCAGCATCCTTAGGAAACAGCAGAAGATGCATCGGTACATAACCATAACAGTAATTCTGATTTACCCATCCACACACAGATGTTTTGTCAGATACTTACTGGACACACACATGCAAGTGTGCTGCTCCATGTTCATACTTGAGAGTCACCAGATACGTTCCTCAGGATGGTGTTGTGGTCTCTCCTGCCTTTTAGGGGGCTTTGGAAGACTTCTGTAATGGTTTCAAAAAACACCAATTGACTTTGAAGCTCAGGTTTCATTGCCTTTCATTGATGTTTTTTGGAAACTTTGTAGTTGTTACTGAAGGTAATTTATGTTTGCTTAAAGGTGCATTTGCACTGCCAAAGACGAATAAGAGAGACATAGCTCAAATGAGACTTGTCCCCTAAATTCTGTCAACTTCTACTTAGACTTAATGGTGCCTGTAAAATTGCTGACCATCTTGAGTCCCCTTTCAAAAGTTCATGTTATGAAGCTATATATGATGATTATTCTTGCATGTAAGGGCTTCAGTAAGCTTCTATAGATGATTCTTGCAATAACTGGCTTGGGCTTGTCTCATTTTTGAGTCTCTGCATTTGAGAGAGTTCTTTATACAAAAAATCAAAAGATACCCATGCCTATGTTATTTTAATAGGGTAAATATCTCTCTGTATTTTGATTTCTTAAATTCCTTTTAACTGGACTGTAGAGAAACAACACTGATTGTTTATCAAATCAGGTCTTGGAGAATGCTTTCTCCCTCAAGGTAAAAAAATTAATTCCACTATTGTAAGTTATTTTGGCTTCATGATTCTTTAAATCTTCTCCAACTTTCTTCTTTGTTCTTTATCCAATACCACAAAAATGTAATAACAGCAAAAGTAGACAATACAGATTAGACAACCTGGATAATATTTAAGCATGTGCTTGAATCTTTTCTTAGTGGGCTTAAGTACTATGCCATAGTATATAGGGCATTTTTAGCTTGTTGTATGAAAGCTGTTTTCTGAAGTTGTAAGGACAATAGAGACCTTACAGAAAAGTAGAATTTTTCCCTGTGCAACTTGCTGCCACTTTCTTGTAGTTAATAAGTGTCTTCTTAAACTGTTTAAAGTAAATAATGAAAAGCCCCAATAGGTATTGTGTTTCTATAAAAAAGTCAGATATTTCTTTAAGGAAAAAGTAGACATATCACTTATGATTTATTAAAGAAATATTACTTGATACCATTGCACTGAAATTATTTTTATGCTGTTTTCAGTGAGAAAATATTGATTTAGTAAAACCCAGATGTTTGACAAGTGCATGGTGACTTCATCCTGTTTATGGGGGACAAAGAATAAAATCTGTTTCTCAAAAAACTCTGGTTTGTTGTGGTAGGGTTTTTTTTAAACATAGTTCGTATTTTGTTTTGAAATTGTCACTGTTTAAAAATGCTTTATTTTAAATTGTGTTTTAAAATTGCAAAACCCCCTCTCTTCTCTTACTTCTCTGTGTGTTGTAAGTATTCTCCATAGAACAAAGATTTTGGGGGTTTTGCTGAACAAGAGGGAGAGGGTGAATTTTCCAGATTGTCCAGAAAGGGGAAAAAAAAATAATCTCTTGCTCAGCTCTTTTTGATATCTCTTTAGATTGAATTTACAAAGCTTATCTGTACAAAGATTCATATTTTTGACCAGTGTGTAGAAGTCTATTTAGTTCTAATTACTACATTTTTGTGCAAACTCATATTTGTGTTCCCATAGTGATTACTACTGTCAGGATCCAGACATCAAAACTGTAAAAACAAAACATGAGACTTGGATACATTAGCCTGGGATAAACTGGGATGAACTGCTACTTGTTTTATTTTAGGATTACATAGAAGGTTTGGTTGGAACTATATATCAGGTTTAAAGATGGTTCATAGAAAAGCTCTTCATTGGCAGAACAGTATAAGCTGCTATCATTTTTAATTTTTATTGAGCCCTTTTAGCACCTAAGATGACCATAAGGGAAAAACAGACAAAAATATTGCCCATTGTAATAAATAATTTGACTCAAGTTTCAAGCTCGTTATTAAATGAAACTTGAGGTAATCTTCTAAGCAGAGCTTCAGGGCACCTGTGACTTTTAAATGGAACTACTCTGTTTCTAGGGAAATACATACCTTTAAAAATTAAGCTTGAGGCTAAAAGCCTCAAACAATAAATCTCCCTCCAGCTCTTTTCTCTGGGGACATATATACTATGCAGCCTTCAAGCAGGGCACTTAGCCTATCTTTGGGTGTCTTTTCTCTGGTGTTAAGTTCTTTTATAAGGAACATCTGGGTATGTCTAGACCTTTATGAGCTTTCAGAATCCAAAATATCTCTTTTTGATATAAGCCTAACTGTCAACTGTTTGGATGCTTTCTAAACAGCCACCGTAGCTATTAGGAACTCAAATGTCAGAGTATTTGTGATGTTATGAAAATAACTGTTTAGCCCCAAATGTATATGCAGTTTGCTCACAAACCTGTATTTTTAGCAAAGACGCATGTGCGGTGTAGTGCACTAGGTGTCAGTTCAATGTGGCTCCAAACTTGAAATTTACATTTCTTTAGCTTGGGAGGCATTCAGACACTCTGCATAAAAGAGTCACAGAAGATCCTCCCTGAAACAAATGGGTTTGTCTTCTGAGAAGTGCTTAAGGACTGGTAATGGTGCTAAACTATTGAACCATGTAGTAGCTGCTGATTAATTTAGCACTGTCCATTCGGAACACTTAATACAGGAATCTTCAGTAAAAATAATAGCTGTGTAATTAATGCATAAGTACAAGGGAACAAAAATAAGGTGTCTCTCAGGTATATGTATTAGACTACAAGATGTAAACTTATATTGTGAGGATAATCTCGTTATCCTCTTTGTTACATTGTGTTTCTTGCTGTCATAGAGCAGACAAGCAGAGTCGCTCTTTTTGCTGCTGAATCATAAATGTTACAACAGCTGGCTCTGCCGTGGTGAGCTCTGCAGCCGCATCCCCAGGCAAAGGAGTTACGCCTTGGCTTCAGCTCACTCCCTCTCTATATGTTTATACTATTGGTTCTCACAGGGACAGTGCTGTCTAGCTGGTCTAAGTTTACTTTTCAATTTATTATGAATTTGGTATTTTTGGTCAATATACTGATCACTTGTATGACGATCCTGCCTAAACTCTGTAATAAAGCGTGAAAAACACAAAGGTATACAGGAAGCCAAAATAACTCATTATTGCCAGTTACATGCTCATCAAAATCCTAAGGGGGCTGTGACCCGATTGTAACTTTCCCCTAGAGCCATACAATAATTTTAGCTGTGAAAGGAAATTTTATGGCATGTAAGATTAGCCCACACTAATGCAAGGTCAAAAATAATAGAATCAATAAGCAAACTCAATACCGTTAACATTTTGAGAAAATTACTACTAGAAAACAATGTCAACAACAGATTGAAATGGGTCTCCAAAGTTGTCCTATTGATTTCCTTTCAGATTCATGACAATCTAACTCTTTTTCCTTTGCAATATGGTATTCATTTTTCTTTTTTTTTTTTTTCGTTCTTTGCATTTTGCAGCTCACTTTTATTATTTTAGCTATGAACATTTGTTAGTTTATTTTTTAAAAACATGGCAAAATTAGTATCTTTGAGTTCATATTCTGAAATAGACAAAAGCCTCTGATACCGTTCAAAAGTGGTTAGAAAGCCTAAGGCTATTTTCAAGTTTTAATTCTGTTAGTAATGCACCAGCACAAAATGTAGGGAGGAGGAGGGAGGAAATTGAAAGCAAGTTTGACATTTGTTTAGAACTGTCAAAATTAAGTATACTAAGAATGGGAGAGAAGTCAAAGGCTTCAACATATTTTTAAGTATTGCATTTCATCTCCTTAATGGTTTGCACTAGCAATGCTATCACAAATTGAGAGCGTTACATCTTTGAAGTGAACAAATTATAATTTAGTGTTGAAATGGAGACTGTGCAGCCTGGCTTCTTCAGCAGGGATGTGGCTATCAGGTGCCTCAGGCCTATGTTTCCAGTAGGAACATGCTGGGCAAATTGCATCATTTTCCAATGCCATAGCTGAACCTGGTGCAACATACATACTTATATAGATACTCAGTAATATTTCCACTCTTGTGTGTTCTTTGAAAAACAACTATTTAATACTGAAACACTGTGATTTTGGGATGAATGCTCCACATAGACTGAAAAGCAGAGTAAGAGCAGGTAAGAGGGGGAATACACTGCCCTTGTATCCAGAAAAGGGCTGATCCATCTTCGCCCTCATCCCATCAAATCAGGCTGTCTGGGGCTGTGGCTGGAGAGGAGGGAATATTACCTTAGCTCACAGTTGAGATGATTAGGAAAGTATAAGAAAGTAAAACAAAATCTCACTGTCAGTCTAGACTCTTGTGTATTCCCTTTTCAAGGAATCCATTCTGTTCAGGAAAGCACTTCAGTTCCCACTTCCCTTTACAACCACAAGTGTAAATGTTTCTGCAACCGAGGCTTATGTTTGTAAAGCAAAGTGATGTATTTTGTTATGTTATGATCTCATGGTCAGAGGAAAGTTCTCTATACAAACTGCTCCTCCTGTGTTATTTTGATGTCTGGCTTTTGCAGGCTCTGTGTACAAAAGAGATGTATCTGCAACTTCCAGAGCTGCTGTTCTCATCTTTTGAACTCCTAACATCACAATTATGAGGATCTTTGACTTTTATTTTGAAATACTCCTAAATTAAAGTTTTATTTATAATGAATCTAGTTTTTCTACTGTTACAATTTTTTAAAACAGCATTTTTAACAATGCTCTAAAAATCTATTTTTAAAGATTTCTGTCCACTAAAAGCTCTGTGTGAAGCTTGAGAGAGGTTTTGGCCATCCCTTGCATTTCTGTACAATTTTATTTCATATGGATACAGATAAACAGTATTTTGCCATTGTAAGCCAACATGTGCCAGTTGAGAAAAGTGAAACCTGAACTATAACATTTTAATGTTTGGGGTTTTTTATATCTACTGGAATTTTTACTGATTTATTATCTTTTAATTTAAAATATCTTTTTTTTAAATACAGTTTCATTGTTCCATGTCAATAACGGAGATCAGAATAAGGATTTTGTTTTGAACAAATATGAATCTTTTACTTTAAAATGAAAACAGAATCCCATTTAATTTTTTTTTTTCTAATAGAGACCTCTGCTATGATCTGTGTTCAGATTTCTAACCCCTCTGCATACTACATTCAACAAATGTTATTTACTTTTTACCACTGGTATTTTGTGGGTTTGTGTTCGAGAATGGTGTTGGGTTTTGGGGGTTTTTTTAATTTATTTTCTCTTTTTTTCTTCTTCAGCTGTGTGATTCCTTCTTGCTGCTAATCTTCCTTGTGCTAATCTGGACTGTGATTCAGACCAAACTGGTGGGGTTTTTTTAATAAGGCCAAATGTGTGCAAGGGGCAGAGTTTATTACAGGGGATAATAATCTGACCATGCAGAGGTATGGTTGTACACCTTGCTCCCAACCAAACTGTTTTCTAAGTTAAAGTGTGAGGAGATATGTAAATAAAGCCTGAGATCCCCCATTAACCTGGATTTCTCATACGATTTGTAAAAAGGTTAGAACACATTTAACTCAGCAAATGTGATGGTCTGCGCTTTACATGTTTTGATGTGCTAGGCCTGTAACAAGGGGGATTTTTCAAGAAAGTGCAAAATCTAATTTTAATATTTTTAGGTCCTTCTTGTTTTCTGCAGACCAGGTTTGTGCACAAACTACAAAGTCATAGGCAAACTTGGGGTGCATCTTATGATCACACATCACTGCTGAAACAGAGTTGTTAGGCTCTGCACGTGCCATAGGAACTTGATGTATTGACCCAGATGAAGGTATTGTATTGCAAGATGACTTGTCTCAAGTTCTGGCCCTTTCAATGAGAATAGCTTATGCTTTTTGTGCTAGAGTCATTAGGTAAACCATGTGAATGACACTGGGATGAAGTTTTGAAGACCAGACTCACCTCTATGAAAAGCGTAGCTTTGATGAACCCCTTTGACTGGCTGGACTAGGAATAATTTCTTCCACTTTTAGGATGAACCTTCTATTACACACTTATGCTAACTAAATGTGACAATCTCTTCTAATTCTTCTCCCTTTGGAAAGGACTTGGGTTTCTGAATTGATGTTGTGAAATCTACTTTGTGGCTTTGAATCAGTGCCTGTACTGATATTATATACTTGATGTAATCTTTGCACCAATATTTCTTTTAGTAAATTTAGGTGGCTTCCTTCTGAAATTGTACCAAATCACTACAGAGATTAACTGATCTTTGTTCACAAGCACGCTGAAGCTGTCTTCAGCTGTTCCTGTCTTCTTCCACTGACTATGGAGCAAGTCTAGTTTATAAGCTCTGCGGGGTTTAGTTTTGTAGATACTGCTCTGCCTAAATTAGTTTAACTGAGTGAATCAACTGTGTTGTATGTAATGGACTTTGTCCTTCTCCCAAGTTCAACAGTTTTGCTTATTTGTCTGCTATCTCACAGTTCCTCTTCTCCCTTTCTGGCTTTCATCTGTAATAATACTACTAATTATTTTCAGGGGCAGATGTATTGTGCAGTCCTAAGGTGGGCATTGCTGTAGCAATGTCTGTGTTTGCAACACAAGCAAGTGCTGCATTCCTTACACATAGGGCTTAGCTTGTATCTTATAAGGGCAAGCTATCAAAAGTTCATTTGAACAGGATGATTTTCTGCTAGCCTTATGCTACCGGCTGTTGGGACAAAGGATTGGCAACAGCTCTGTAGACTGGTATTAGCTGAAAAATGATGGTGGAATTTGTGACTCTGATCAAACTTTGACAACAACCCAGAACTTATTTGAAATGCGTTTCTTGTCATTGCTGGAGAAGGAGAAAAAAAAAAAAAAAAAAAAAAGGAGAAGAAAGAAAAAACAGCACTGAAGGGAGTTGTCACACAAAAGTGTGTGGTATGAACTTGGGGACCTAAAAAATCAATCATGGCAATTATTTTACTAAATTATTTTAAACTGTAGTGTGTCCAGAAGTCTTTCTGTTAAATGTCTGCTGTCACAGCAACAAGCTGTGCTGTTTCCATCTCTGACCTTTTTCATGTTAAAATGCGTGTCAGTATGTAAAACAGAAGCACTCCACACAGAAGATGACTGCAGCAGTGCTTTGCTTTGCTGCACTGAAGGTCCTGGAGATACATATTTTGCAGGAAATGAGTATAATGGGACAATTCGCCATTTAGTTAGAGGAAAAAAAGCCACCAACAACAAGCAAAGGTTGCTTTTTTCAACATTTGTTTTGTCATGTTCATTTTTGCTATGATATATTTGAGGGAACAGAATGGAAGACTTAAGTGGCACATGCAGAGAATGGATGACTTGATGATGAAGTGTGAAATGACCATTAAAGCACTGACCGTTTATCCCTAATACTCTATTTGGAGTTGAGATCTAAGTGAAATGAGTTTAGTGGTTGCAGCTGAGTACCTAGTGGACAGGAGTCCATATGTCATAGAAATCTAAATCAGCTGGCGCAGTTTAACATCGATAACAGCATTGATTCCAAAAAGGTGTGGGTCAGACTAATGGATAATAATATTAAGGATGTAAAGAGCCTCGAGGAAGATTTGGGAAAACATGTGGGATGTTTTCAAAGTAGACCCTAGTATTTTGTTTTCAAAATCCGCTCACTCGTAACCATGAAGTGCCCTAGCAGGTACCCTTGGATTGTCCAGATTTGGATTCTCTGCTTTCAGATGACAGTGAAAAGACATTTGCATGCAGTTTCCTCAATTTCATATACAGTTGCAGAATCCATGTACGTGAGGTTTTTTTTTCATTCTTGCAATCTCCCTTTGTACTGCAGAAACTGCAGGGCAAGACTTGCTGTCTAGGCTAGGCTAAAAGTTGCAGGGCTACGTCCTTAGCTCATGCAAGTCAATGCAGATATGTTGGTTGCAGTGAACTGATGCCAGTTCATGTCAGATGCCAATTTATACAATTTGTTTCATGTTTCCTTGTTTTGGTGTGACACTGTACCCACAGTCAAAAGTTTTGGGGTCTTTTTAAGGCTATGCTCATGAAAGTTTGTAAAAAACTTTACAATGCCCAAGCTGAGATGGCATCTGATTGGAAAATTTTTATTATTATTTGAGCTCTGAGAAACCTCCAAATCTTCATCAGCATAGGTGCTTAGTCATCCTACACAATGTAAAAAATAAAGAACAATCCTCGAAAGACTTGCAGCCTCCAGGGGTTCTATGAGTGCATGGGGGTGGTCTAGGTGTGTCTGGGCATTCTAGGTGTGTGGGACTACAACAATGCTACCCTTTCAACCTTGGCCCAGAATAGTTTAGAGATAATATAAACCACATAGAAATGTTGTAGCAGGGAGCCGTATCCTGATGATAGGAATTATGTAGAAACTGAAAAGCATAGAATAAAAAAACTGAGGGATTCTGTGGCAGAGCTCTTTTCAGAACCCATATCCAATGGCCTCACACTGTAGGAACAGACATTTATAGAACAAATTACATTAAATAGTACAGAAATCAGAAGAGAGATATATTTGGAGGTTTGTTTCTCCTTCCTCACCTTTTCAATCATGCTGATTATAACTGCAGGAGATTCCCAGACCAGATGTGAACTGTTAGTTCTTCATGCACAGTATACAGTTCCTTATATCTGACCAGCCAAAATAAAGTTGTTCCAGTGTAAATCTGCTTTGTGGTTTGAAATCAGAAAATTATGTCCTTTGAGAGAGATTTTAATTCAAGGAAGTGAGGTTTGGTGTTACAGTTTCTTCCTTTTGAGAGTTAGATTGATGATTAATGAAGAACAGTATATTGTAGTAAGTCACGTGAAAATTATATCTATTCTGGAGAAGAGTGGATGGATATATATCTATATACATGTATATATCAATCTTACTCTTCCCAGAAGTTTAGACTGGAAATTTCTAGAAAAATAATCAAATCATATGTAACCATACAGATGATGACACACACGGTAGTAAATGCTTGCCATCCTCTTTCAAAGTACTAATCAAAATGTGGAGAAATTTTGGTGTTCTGTGTTTGTTCGGTATGTGATGTACAATCTCAGGTAATTTGTTTACTCTTCTCTTGCTGTAGGTTGAATGCAAGGGAAGTATATGCAGAGCTGATATCCATTTGGGATATAAACTTGCTATTGTTTGCTCTGAGAACAGAGGGAAGGAAGGAGGGCAAGTAGCTTTGTTGGAATCAGTGGGAAGGAGAAAACATTGGTTTGTGCCTGTCCTTTAGTCATTTAGGCTGATTAATATATTCAAAGTAAAACAAACCAAAAAGTTCTGTACAGGCTTGTGCAGTGTTTTATGTACACACAAACGTGCATCAGCTGGCAGCGTGGCCATGCCAGCACAAATGTGTCTGAGCAGATATGAACAAAATCAGATTTGTAGTATTTTACATTTTGTTTGTTTGGGGTTTTGTTGGTGTGGGTTTTTTTGGTTTTGGTTGGGTTGTTTGTTTTGTTGTTTTGTTTTGGTTTTTTTTTTTTGGTTTTTTTGGTTTGGTTTGGTTTTTTAGCTTTATATTGGTCTTACAATATCTTGTGTATGAAAGTGCAGCCAGAACACCTGGTGTCTGATCAGGTTGTGATCATTTCTCCATTTAGAAATACTATGCATGTAGAAAAAAAAACCCAACTGTGTGATCGGTAACTATGTAAGATCATGGCAGAAGGAGATGCTTTTAGGCTTTAGCTGGAAGAGCTGGAAATGTTGCTACCCAGGGTAGCTCATAAGCCCTTTCCCCTGGAATGCCACCATAAGAGGGAGCCCCATCAGCAATGCCTGACATGCTGCAGAGCAAAGTCACCAAAGCTGCCTAAACTCTTCTCCCAAACCATTGAAGCCTGGTTGGATAATTCTGCAGAAAAATAGATAAAGAGTTCTTATATGATCCATCCTGTCAGTTCTGCTATGGGGGATGTACCTGCAGCAGTGGGGGCTGTAACACTGGTGACTGGCAAATTGAATGCTTGTTCAGGTCCTAAATAAAGAGAGGTGTGTGTGTGTGTGAGATAGTGTAGGGGGGTGTGTAATATCATAATGAATACATTGCCATGTGTGCCGTAAAATTTAAACTTAGTGACACATAATGCCAGAGCGTGCTTTCTCACTTTATTTCGGTATCTGGAAAGTTTCAGCACTGGCATCATATCAATATTTATTAATGCATTGTGAACTAGAACCTGTGATTATTACTCATGCTATCTCATACTTTACAAGTTTCAACTCCGAAGAATAAAACCACATCTGCTTTTGCTCTTCCCATATTTTATTCAATGTCTTAACAGCTTTGCCGTAAATATCTCATCCATTACGATTCAGTTGTGACTGTATCAACTTCACATCTCCTGTTTTATTGCTGTCATTATAGTTAAACAACGCACTGTTAATTCTGTTAACTAACAAGTTCATTGTTCTCAGTAGTCAGCAAGCTCTGTTTGTTGAGTCCACAGTGTTACTGGTTGTAAATCAATCCTGAGGACTGAGTGAAGCATTTTCCTTCATTTGGAAAATGAAGATATGTTCTTTACAAAGGCTGATTAATAAAAGGTTAATTGTGATACCAGTTAGTAAGCTTGCAAGGTAATTCTGGTTTACTGAGCACAAAAACAGTGATACCTATTCTCCTCAGCTTCTGTCAGCCCCCACATAACAGCAATTTTCTTATACACTAAGCTGAATGTTTAAAGTTGTAAACTTAATGCTGTGGGGGAGGAGGGAACAACTGAAATTATGAGTAGGAAGAATATACAAGAATAATGGCAAGTGGAATGACCAGCCTCTTCACGAGTGGAATTGGGAAAGAGCCTAATGTTACTGGGGAACAAGAAACGGTTAAAAGAAATTAATCTCATTGGCTACAAAGAAGAAACAGAAAAAGTGGATTTATGAGACCTGAATTTGTGCTTTAGGGAAGAATGGCATAAAGAGGGATAGAAAAGTAGGTGGAACTGCTAATGGGAGCAGTAGAAAGCAGAGTCAACCATTAAGCGAAGAAAACTGTGAAGTGTAGAAAGGATAACCACAAGGGAGATGGTATCAGGGAGGAATGATAATTAAGAAGTCATATGTTGAGCAAAGGTAAATGGACAAAAAATGATATTTTAAAAATCTGAAGGCTTCACTGTAAATTTTAAGAACCATTTCTGCCTTGCAAGCACTCTTCAGTGCAGTATATCTGTCTGATGCTGCAGCTAGTGTGCAGGAGGATGCTCAGGTCCTGTTCTTCCTCATTCCTCATTCTTTCCCACTGTTTGTGCAGTGATGAGCAGCACCTCTGTCTGCACTGTCCTGTGCAAGGATGGCACACTCCTAAGGGGGAGAAAACTAAGGGGAGGGTATGCTGAGTATGCCAGAGGTGGGTCTGAGCCACAACAGTGAAAAACACTTCTGCTTCTAGTCCCACTAGGCATAAAGCTACTGAGATTTGTTGGACTGCTGTAGTTTGGCCTGAGATTGAATTTCTGCATAGAACAGTACCTGCCCTTTTAAGGATATGTGTGTCAATTGATTTCACTACATGAATAAGCCTGTCTTCTTTTGAGAAATATGTAGTCATTAGATCTAATTTTTTTTTATGTACAATTCCTAAAGGAAAATATACCTCACTTGCGGTTTGAAAGCTGTCTCTTGAGAAATCTTGCATGCCTGGTGATCATTTGAATTCTTTGCAGTCCTTAACTTGCTGCCTCTGTGTTAGAAATCATTTTAAATGAATTGAATAAAATTCACAAATGTTATGTGCCAGGGTATGATGAACTCACAGGAAATATGACTCAAATGTTTGGGTTTTTTTCTTTTCTTTTTTATTAAAATAGCTAGGAATGGACAGATACAGCTTTAATGAAACATTTCTGAACAAGAATTTATTGGTCTGTTATCAGCAGGCAGTGTGTAATGCCTTGTTTAAATAAGCTGGTTTATTTTTGTTAAATTTCTGTGTAATTATAAATGCGTAATAGGGAATAACCACAGAAAGATCCAGGACTGCCCTTGGAATTACATACATGGATACATGGGTATAGATGTATACAATTTTACAATTAAGTCCTTATTTAGGAAACAAAACCTGTGTTTAAAAAAAATGGAGGGTTTTTTGTTGTTTTTCTGTTTGTTAGGTTTAGTATTTTTAATTTGGAGCTTTGGGTGTCTTGCCTTTGTTTTGGTTTGTGGATACAGGCTGGAGAGGTTACTGTCCCCAGGTTACTTGCTGCCCATAAGCAGGGGGATTCCAGCATCTGGTTTGAAATGGGCATTTCGGAAGAGATGTCTCTTCCATTTTAAGCACCTACACTAGTCACATTCTAGTCACTACAGTGGGCCTGGTAACTCAGACACATCTTTTAGATGCTAGAAGGAAAGTGAGAAGGATGCTTTGATGTATTGAATTCTGGGCTTGCTTTGCCTGTGCCCACCACACTATGTGAGGAGTCCACAATGGAGCACGCTGGGGACCACGCAGTAGCTGCTGTTCTGCAGCCTGACTGGAGCCTCCAGACACAGTGTGCTCAAGGGCACCTGGGTATTTCTTTGGTGTGTTACTTCAAGATCTTCTGTGCTGGTTACAGCCAAATGGTGTGTTTGTTTCATGGGATGCTGGTTTCATTATTTTATACAATTTACACTACAAGTTATGTCAGTGTAAACCAAGCATTGTTCTTCAAAAAAAAAAAAAAAATTTAATCAGTTTTTAGGTCTTTTGATAAAGGAAATAGAACCTGAGAGTGCAGTGGAAAGTAAGCATGCAGAAGACCTTCATAACCTCTCAACTGTTAAGTTTGTTTGTCTATGGCAAACTTGGGACTACATCCCTTTGAGCTCTGTGTGTTTCTGCAGAATTAATAATTGGAGAGGGAGTCCACTAATTCCCATCTCCCTATTTGAAACTTAGTATGAGGTAATGTATCAAAGTAAACACATGATGTACCTTGGCTCAGCAGCAATCACTTTACCTGTTAGTACTACTTTTTTAATTGAATTTAAACACAGAACAAGAACTCTCTGAAAGTGTTTGGCGTTTGACTCACAAGAGTGTGTTGGCATTTGCATTGTCGATGCTGAAACTGCATCACCACTGAAGTTCCCCAAAAAACCCAGAAATTACATGCCCAAGGCAACTTCCTTAAGCCTGGGTACCATGTTGAGATTTGCACCAGGTTGGCTTGAAGTTTGATTCATTCACTGGAAAAATCCCTAAAAGCTCTTTGACTTGGTTTGGGGCTATGCTGTAGCTAAAGGATAGATCTGGGAGCTGTAGCTTTCATTTCTCACTCAGTCATAGATTTGTGTGTAACCTGAGGGTACGTCATTCAGCTTCTGGGCTCTGTGTTCCCATTTACAAGGTAGTAATAATAATAACAATGCTTCTCTAGTTTATATGGTATTGGGAGACCTTAATTTCTTCATATTCATCATCTGTAAAGTACTGTCTCTCATAGATGGATGAAGGTAAAGAACAAAGGGGAGAAGGAAGAGATTCATAGTTTTGAAGAGAAGCCTTAAGGCTTCCTTTCAGCATTTTTATAGTCCACAGGATTTTCGCACTCGCTCCCTTTATCATAAAATTTTGTTCCATGGAATTCTGGGTGGTCTGATATCCATCTTGAGGAATGCAGTTCTGAGAAGAAATGTGCATGAGGTGAGAGGGATTGCATATCGCATAGCATTCAGACTGAGCTTTGAGACGTCAAAGTTGTCTGCTCTGTAAATATTATGGTCTGTAACCCTGAACTTTAGAAGTATTCAGTTTTTATCTTTTATTAACTGACTGAACTAATTGTACTGTTTCACTTGATAATACAAGAATGGATTCAGCAAACATCAGTGGGTATAGGGTAGCACTTGCTTTCCTTTAGTATCTCCCCGGCCTGCACAGGCACAGATGTATTATTTGCCCAAAGTAGAGGATAATGTTCCCCACGTTTGCCTAAGGGGTACACTCGGAAGCAGCTGTGATAAGTTGGTAGACTTCCACTTTGCTTTATTGATGTAGCTTAAAAGAATTGACCATGAAACAGCTCCATTATTTTGGAGCTGGATGCAGAACTGGAAATATACTATAGTGATTATCATTTAAAACCACTTCCTTAACTTCTGAATGGTGACTACATGTATAACATATAAAGCTTTGCAAGCCTTTGATGTCTGTCGGGAAGCAAGTGTAATTGTGAAGTGAAGGTTTGAAGAGAAAGGATCACTCGCAGAGTATCTGTAGCGAGGTCACAGCTCAGAACAGGTATTTGCCTGGAGGTGACCTCTAGAATGGGCAATGCATTGTGTATTTGGGAAGGTTATTAATCTATGACAAATACATTATCACATGTGAGGGTTGTACTTGGGATTATTTAATTTCATTCCAATTATTCCAGAAAAAACAATTAAGAAAATGAATAATTATAAAAGTAAGGTCAACTCAATTTTCTCTACTAATGTTTTTAGTTACTGGACTCATTATTGCTAATTTCTTTCATAATCTTTGCCATCTAACCTCATTTGTTTCATTGCTAAGTGGCAAGAAGGGAGCATCATAAAACTTCAGTGAAAACAAAGCAGAAAAATCATGTCATTTTAGTGATTTCCTGAGAAAGTAATTATCTGTTGTTAACCTTTATGGAAAGAACTCTTCTAAAAATCTTCAATATAGCTGTTAAATTTCCATCTTTCCATTTCTGATTACAGTTTTCCAAATTAAAAAGGTATACCTAGGTAGATATATTAGTTTCAGATCATCTTTTTCTTCTAATAATTATATTATTCAATTATAAAGTACTTTAAACAGTTTTTAGACCCTGAAAGAAAACTGTACCCTATTTATATATAATTTTAACATGTAACAAATTTCATAGGACCCAATTTTAAACTTTATTTTTGACTGAATTAATCATTTGGGCTCATAAAACTACCTTGTATTTTTCCTCTAAAATTTGAGGTCTGAATCAACGTACATGGAAGTCAATGGAAGACAATTTATTGATTTCAGAGGGTGACAAATCAGATTGTTTCTTCCAATCCTGTAAATTAGTAGGCAGGGGCAAATGCCCCCCCAGTTCTTGAATGGCTTGCTGAATTCAGTGATGTCCTGTGAGGGGGCCACCTGTATGCAAGGAGTTGTTAGGTTATACTTGTTGTCTTTTGTTTCCAGACAGAAAACAAAGGAGCTGAAGAAGGTAACCTTTGAAATAAGATGGAGATGGCAGAGAGTAGAGAGGCAGGTGCTAGATTTTTATTTGTACTATATCTATTAAAATGAAAACAGCTTTCACTTAGCAGTAATGCACTTTATTATGTAATAATCCTCTGAAGAGACTTTAAAATATCTCCCCCTTTTTTTTTTTTTTTTCCCCCCCCTGTAGGTAGGCTTCAAGGTTTGCTTTTCAGTTTCCTTGAGTTTTGGGGTTTTGTTTTTTTCAATAATTTATCATCTGTAAGCAGTACATAAATGTCAGTACAAGCTACACAAATAGTTACGTATTTAGAATGAAACTTTGGACTAAATCTTTTGAGTGGTATTGAGATATATGGACAATAAATTTAACAATAACACATTCATGTGGGCCTTCAGAATTCCTTAATTGTACAGAAACCATTATATAAGAATGTTAAGGTGAAGAGGAAGCTCTTGTAAATGTGTAAAGGAGCATATCCGCGTTGAGATGCCTAAATTAAAAAGGGTGAGGGGAGGTCATGAACAGTCTTTCATTGCTGATGGATTTACTGAGATGGAGGAGACTAGAAGAATAGCCTCCTTATAAATTTCTTTGACTATCAGGATTCTAAGCAACGGGAATTATCTTTACTTTTCCCTCTTACTTTTTCAGTTCTAAATGTAATTAAAAGAAGATTTAATCACTACCCCCCTCTCCGGTTCAGCTGAGCTGCCACTGATGTTTAGGTAGCAGGAGGGTATTTTATCGTCTCTTCCCTGGTCACTCCATGCTGGGTGCAGAGGGGTCAGGTGCTGTGTCTGTAGCTGTGATGTGATTAGAGGAAGTGATCACAGAATGTCAGTCACAGCCTGGGTCTTAACAGCATTTATGCCGGGCTGCTTTTGCACAGAACAGGGTGAAGCTAGGAAAAGGAATCCTCTACAGATTGAAGCACCATGCCTTTAAAAAAAACACAGGAAGAGGGGCAAAGATTGAGAATGAAGGGTATCAGTATCACCCCTCCAAACTCCCACAAAGCACTCCCCACAAGCCTTTCACTCACTGGATAGCTCTGTTGAAAAGAATTTAAGTGCTTCCTCACCTTTCTTTCTGCCACTTTACTCTCTCACCTGTGTGCTGCATTTCCCCATTCTTCAGTTGTCTGCGATGGCTTCCAGCTTCCAGCTGGGGAAGACAGGGAGGTCAGGTTGGAGGAACCCGCTCTTGGGAGGCACTTCTGCCCTGGCTCCCCCAGGGTCATTCCCACCTGTGGCACAGGGGTGAGCTGGAAAGCTGCAGATACAGGTTGGCTTGTGCACAGCTTTAGGGTTACACTGCTGCGTTGTCCCTGGTCTCAGACCTGGCATGGAGTTTCCCACACCGTTTTCAACTGTGTGATATAGAACTGCTGAATTTCATTCACATGGTCTGGGATTACACAGGTCAGAAAAGGGAGAAAACTGTACAAAGGAAGAAAAAAAAGAGAGCAGCCATTTTGGCTCTTTAAATTCAAAGTGTTGTGACACCTACACACAGTTTTCCATATTCAGTCCCTTGGCTAAAACTAAGCTCTGGATCAATTTAATATCTGAAATACTTCCTGCCAGGGATTATATCTTGCTATGGAAGGGAGCTAGGCTTAGTGAACTAATAGGTCTTTTCTATCTCTTAACTACTGCCAGTATGATTATGGCTTTTTAATCAGAAAAATGTGTTGCTGAAAAGTACAGAGATTAAGCACCACAATTGTCTGTAACAAAAGCAAGTTTTGTTGGATGAGCAGAGATCTGATGAATGACATGATTTGAAATGTTTTCATCCTAATGGCTTCCTCTTCTGAAGTTAATTTTTTTTGTCAGTTGCCAAAACATTTATGAGCAGATTTGTGGATAATGACACTCTTAGATGGGGGTTTAAATAAAAATCTGTTCCATTTGCAACCTAAAAGACCTAGTATTAAAGCAGACAAATGGTTTAGGAGTCTATTTCTTCTTATGGCAGTGTAATAGATGAGCTGGGGTCACTGGTGGTATACAGTGAACAAGCCACAAACCTTCAGGCCAGTTGTTTCTTCCTTGGAGGAGTTTAACACAGGAAGCGATAAATATAGTCAAAATACTATTTTGTAAGGAGTGCTTGCTGTGAAATGCATGGGTCTGCAGTCGAGGGAAATTCCCATTTCCTATGGAGACTGAAAGGCAGACAGGTAAAGAAAGAGAAAAGAGGTAGGTGTTATGTGCCAATAAATAGCTAAACTTAAGAACTGGTCTTTGTCCAACATTTGGATTCTTAAAAGGGATAAGAAGGAACTATCCTTTATCAGCCATTTGGAGAGGAAATTTGGCCTCTGGATAGGTGGTTGAGCAACAGATTGAATAAAATAAAGTTTATATAATAAGCTGGGAAAGATTATTAGGGAATTGTTGATCACAGTACTCTCATGCCAAATAAGCCACTAAAAAGAAATGCAGACTAGCCAATGCTGTACACACTTAAATTACATGTATTGAGAAGCAAACACTCAAATACATTCAAATAGTCTCTTTATAAAAATGAGCAGAACTCTTGGTTGGTTCTTAATGACAGTGGGCAGAGATTTTTGTGTGACCCTTTGCTGGTGTCAGTCTGTACCAGCCCGTCTGGGATGGTGGAGGTTAGCCCATAACACATCCCTTTAGAGGGATAAAATCTCTCCCTTTAGCAGTTTTCTTTTCTTACATAATTCTAACTCATATTATCTGTATCAGTGATATTGCCAGTGAAATAAAGAGTCTCTGTAGTTTAAGTACTAAGAAATAAAATCTTATTCTGCATTCTAATTTAAAGATTTCAAGCTGATAACCCTGCATAGGACTAATTTTAAACATTTTTGTTGCACCAGTGAAGATATATCTAGCACATCTGAAACAGCAGCATTTGCAAAATTTGTATTTACATATACAAAACATTTTTCTCATGTAAATACTTATGGTAAGGTATTTGCAAATGAATTTCTGTTTGCTTCTTCCAAATTTTACCTGCATGTATATCCTTCATCTAGAATAAGAATGTAGCCCATTATCCTGCTAGGAAACAAAGCGAGACAGTGTATGGTAATTTTCCTTGAAATGTTTTCTTACACAAGTAATAAGGCCACTTTTCCCTACCTGGAAAGCATAAACTTTTACCATGCTGCAGGATGGCATTAACATTATTTTCTAGTGATAATGTGAATTTTATGGTAATGAATGCTGAGGTGCATCTATGTCACACTTTGCAGGATTATTAAAAAATATCTTCTGCTCTGTTGTCCTGACTTTCACCTTTTCAAAAGACAGCTTGCTATGCTTGATCTAGTCTTTCTTTTCCTCCAACTCCAGAGTCTAGATCATATAGAACTTCGATAATTTCAGTCGTTAGAAGGGTTGAATAACAATTTCTTTCAGTTCATCTATGAATTGACAAAATAGGTAGAACACTTGGAAGGCAAATTACAGGAAGTTCAGCTTCTTAGCAGACGTGAATGGCAGCTGACAGACATTGCAAATACTTTCAAAATGTTCCCCTCAAATACTTATTTCTTAAAAATTACTTATAATTTGTAAAAACACATTTCTTCATTGAAGTCAGCTGGGTTACCAAGTTCTTTCACTAGGACAACCCTAAATTATAGAATTAAATCCTGCCTTCGATTACATAAATGGTAAAACTCCCCTTCGTTTTAATGAGGCCAAGATTTCAGATATATACTATTTAGAAAAAAAAAAAAAAAAGATATTTCAGGTTTTATCTATGCACCTACCAAGGTAGTACAGGGTTGTTTCTTACTGTATATTTTCTAGAGTTTATTTTCCAGGCTACTTTTAAACAGTGGGGTTTCCTTTACTGTCCACAGTACATTATTCCACAACCCCATAGATCTTGTTCATGCTAGACTTTAAATCAACTATCAAATACCCGCTAGTATCTTCAAAGGCTTCTGAAAAAGAATGGTTTACAAGGGTGTTTTTTGCTTTGCCAGTATTATGATTTGTTATTAATCTTCTGGATTTTTAAGCAGACCCCTGTACTTACTATTCATATTAATAGTCTTACTGTATTTAGATGGATAAAAAACATTCAGTACAATGTATGTAATAGTTACACTTCTCTGATATACATACTTGGTAAAAGCTTTCTCATTTTCATCATTTAGACAGGTAGGATCTGGTAAATCATGTGCAGCACTCAGAACAGGATGACAATGTTGTAGGGGGTAGAAGAAAATAGCAGGCAACTGCTGCAGGAGATTTTTTTCTGAAAACCTTAACCAAATGTTTAAATCTAAAAGAGACTGAAAATTAATTTTGTATTATTATTTTTTTCCCCAATTTCCCATAGCAAATACCTTGTTAGATATACCAGTAAAAGGCTGTGCTTGCCTTGTTCTTTTCATACTCATGTTGAACTCCTTCCTATTACAAATCTTTTTTGCTTTTAATGATTTTGTCCTCAGCACCTGGTTTTCCAAAGCTCTGGACTTCCCACAGCCTCAGCCCATGAGGCGACTGTGGTTTACATGTGCTTGGCCATACCCAAAGAAGGTCCAGCACTGAAAACCCTGAGATGAAATACCCAAATGGTCAAGTCTATTAGATACTGTTTGAAATTAATTTCTTATCATGGTTTCCCAACCTACAAAATGATGACATGATAGTCTGTTTTGAGATCCCTTTACACTGGTTTTAAAACCTACCCTTCCAGCTGGCAGTGCAGCTATTAAGCTCTAGTAACTAAGGACACAGGCTACCAACATGGTACATGGGGCAAAGCTGAAACTACACCTAAGGGCCAAATTCTATTTGTGTAAGGATGCAAGTTAACTTCACTGACTTAAATTATTTCAGATTCACACCATTTTACATGAGATGAAGTTTGGCCCTCAGGTGGAATTTCTTTGCTTGAATATATTTGCAGCCTATTGTATACTCCCATGCCTCGGTTCTAGCTTTAGCTACAGTACCTCAAGTGCCAGGATCAGTTCAGCGTAAGAGCTTTACTGTTCATGATCTTTATCTGGAGGGGGGTTGTGGAATCAGTCCCCTGTGTGCATAAACAGACCAAGGATTCCTGTTAGATGAGTGCAAGAGTAATTTAGAGAACAGTAGAGCAGCATACCTCTTCCATCTCATTACTTTCCCCTAAGCTTTTTACATAATTTTCTGCTAACATATATATATTTTTTCTTTTTTAACACAACCTCTTCTCAAGTTTAGAGCATATCATCAGTGAGAATGGCATGTTTTTCTCTTTTCTTTTTTTTTTTTTTTTTAATTCCTTGCCTAATGGGCTTCTTAAAAAAAGTAACATGGAGTTACTTTTACTGTTTCACATGTTCATGTGTATGCACATACCACATATTTGTGCTCTGTTATTTTCTTGTGTTGTCCCACGCACTCATCTTCTTTAGTATCTTGGGTTTTATACTGTAGCAGTAACCTTTTACAGATTCCCTTTTTGCTCTGCAATTGTGCTGTGTGTTGGGGTTTTTTGTGTGTTTTGGTTTTTTTGTTTGTTTGTTTGTTTGTTTTTTTCTGTTGGGTTTCTGGGTTTTTGTTTTGTTTTGTTTTTTTAAAGGGCAGAGAAAAGGAGAAAACCTTTAGCTTACCTCAGAGCCTCAGCTGACAAGAGTTTAAATGTGGTTCAAGAGAGAAAATTAAAATAATCAATAAAGGTACTTTGCAATCTGGTCAATGTCATTGGCATTAATTTTCTTATTCTCTGAAATGATCAGAATCATTTTATATTCTCAGCTACTGGTGTTGCTTCCCCACTAAAATACAAACATATTAGCATTCCATGTGAGATATGAAAACACAACTATGTTATTTTTATTCTATGTTGTTTTCCATATACCTTCTAAAAAGCCCTTGGCATATTACATATTACCTTATTTGTGCCAACCACATATTAGAAATATCAGTGTTTTCCTCTAATACCTTGAAAATTTAAAGACACAAATAGTATTTCTGTAGCAAATCATTCTCACCTCATATTAATTGCTGCTATAATGATGCTGTTTCCCAACAGCCTGAACATGTCTGTCCATTTGCTGAGGTCATAATGACTGCTAAATGTGTCACATTTCCTCTGTCAATTTGGGAAAAAAAAGTCAGATTATATATCAAGGGTTTACTTTGATGCATAATTTTCTGTGAAACATACACGTCACCAAAATAAACTCTGGTGTCTGTCCCACTGGGAATGGGAACTCATAAATACAAAGTCAAAGGTAATTGCCCCCCCCCCAAGCCCACAAATATTACTATTCATTGCATTACTTAGAGGTTTGTGACTAAAGTTGTTGTTTTAATGGAAAGCCTTTCAAACTGGTCTTTAAAAAGATATGCTTCACCACTTTTATTAGTTGTTAATTCCATTTTTAACTACCTATTGTTGGTAATATCCTCTTAGCTTGGAAATACAATCTCCTTCCCTAGCGACTCTATCCAGTTTTAGTTCATTGATTCGCTGAGGTTTTTTCTTCACTGGATTTCTAAAGGAAGTAGAAGTTAAAAGAAATTCTTAATTGTTTACTTCATTGTTTGTGCAATGGTATCAGTATTGACATCTGCAGGAATACAAACAGTTATGAGACGGTTTCGGTTTTTTTCATGTTCATTTACTGAAGTGAGCTGTGCTATGTTAAATTGATTTAAGTTTCCAAATATGGATCAGGTAAACTGAAATAATCTTTCTTGAATTAATGTTTTTTTCTGGCTACTTATACATAGTTTTTGGTTTGGTATAAAATAACATCTAGAGGCTCCAAACAGCATCAAAGTCTCATATCACAAGAATCAGTGGTTAACCCTGCAACATAGGTTTGGTTTTTACTCCACTGTGCATTAAATCTTGAGTCTTGGAATTGGTGGTGTGCTTTCCTCTGACCAGGACTTTTCTTCTGTGGCTGAATTTTAAGACAAAATGATTTTTAAGACAAGCTGCTGGAAATATTGTGAAATCCTTTCAAAGAGGAGAGACAGATGTGTGTGGCAGTCAGAGTACTCTGACCTCAAATATACACAACTACATGACAGAGTTGCTGTAAGGAAGCAGGGACAAGATATATTTTGTAGGTCTTACATATCTGATGGCTGGTTCATACATAAATGTGATAGGTGCTTGAAATCTGCCGTGTATTCTTTGCCAATATAGAAGTGATTAATTAGTTTCTCTGATACTGAGAAGCTTCTCTAAATTCCTGTGTAGTCTTATCTCTGATTTGGGTACCCATGGCTGCACTTTTCTAATGTAAGCAAGCAGCAAGGGTTTGTTGTGCACAGAGAGTACCTGCAGAGGTTTCAGACTAGTGTATATGAAGCAATGCACTTAAACTAGTGTGAGCATCATTAATATAGGGCATGCCTACTCATGATTTACCGCTCAGCTCTCTGGGGCTTGGGATTGAGAGTTCAGCCAAGCCCTGACACTAGCTCTTCTTTCTCAAGGTACGGTGCCGTATGGTTTTTCTCTTTGCATTTCGATTGGCAATCCATATGAACATTTCATTTATTTTCTATAATGTCTAAATCATTAAAAGAAAAGCTTTGGGGTGCAATATGAGACTGACAAAGATAATTACAGTTTTAAAGCCTTAAGAGGTTTCATGCATCATATAAAATTTTACATTCCACCACCAATTTAAATCAATTACAATCTTTAAATCTGTAATTGTGCTATTTAAAGCATTTTAAAGGGCACAACGCATGTGGTATTTTGCTGTGTGTTCCAAAGTATTTTCACAACAGATCTATTTATTGTGTGAAAGCATCTAGAGGCTATTAAAAGATGATCAGAGGCATTATTAACTCTTTAGTCTGTCTCCTTAATGCAAGAAACTGATATGCTTAAGCATTATTTATCACTTAGTCTCAGTTGTGCTAAATTTCTCAGCCTTTAGTCACAATAATTGTAACGAAGCTTGGAATAGATCATGCAGAGTGCACTCATAATGCTAAACCAATGACTTCTATGTGCTTGGGTGAGCATGCATTCTCTTTCATATTACAACAAGGCAAAGAAACAGAAGACTTTTCTAATTTATTCTTTTCATGCTAGATCTAGATCACTGCACAGGTAAAGATGGTGCTCTTTTTTTGTGCAAAGCCCTTCTTCTCACTCTGCACTTAGTCTATATCAAGGGTTTTCAGCACCCTGTTTAAGCTACTTTATTAGTTCTTAACTGATTTACTAGGAAAAAATTGTGATCATCTTTCAAAATCCTAAATCAGAAGTTTCAGATGAGTGTAGTTGTGGTGAGTCTTACCAGTTTTATTCTAATGGAAATTCTAATGTCTGATGTTTCTGAATGTGTACATAAATTTGAATGTTTTCCATAAAATTGAATTTCTGACCAACATCTTTTCCTTAGAGTTTTCTTATTGAGACTTTTAACTTTACAAAAATAGAAAAGCAGAAGGGAAGTTGAACTAAAATA
Source organism: Megaceryle maxima (assembly GCA_024605025.1). Lineage (NCBI taxonomy): Eukaryota > Metazoa > Chordata > Aves > Coraciiformes > Cerylidae > Megaceryle > Megaceryle maxima. The sequence continues at coordinate 170,633 of JANHGN010025420.1, read as the reverse complement.
TATCTATAATTTTTCTTCAAATATATGGGGGGAAAAAAGAGATTTGGGAGTATGTTCAAGGGACTCATTATTTTCAGTAATTCTAACAACCTATCTTGACTGCCCAACTGTTCAACTTACATCCTCAGTATTAAAAAAAAACCCAAACAAACAATAACCACTGCCTTTCATTAGGAATTGCTGCTGGTGAAAATTTTATATGTTCCCATGTACACATGAATGCAGCTCAGATGGTGCTTACTGGAAGATGATGGTAATAAAATACACTTTAAATAATCTCTCAGCTTTTGGGGGAGGGAAGCTGTATATTGTTTTTCAAACATTATTTTAAGTGGGATTTTTCTTGCTCTCTAAGCAAATGCTAGTGTATCTCTTTTGACAGAAAATATCCATTATTATAGAAACAAACGGCTTTGTAGCTGTTGAATGAGTGGACGCAATCTGGGTATCTGTCTTATCAAAATAAAGCTATGGGTAAAGTGCCTCTGTTGTGCAGGGAGTGCTTCTTTGGAAAGATCCTCTTTTACATTAATTCAAAACCCAAATAGCCCATAGTACTAACAACAAAAACTGATTTTCTTCTTAAGTAACCCAGATGCACTGGTTTGTACATTCCCCTGGGAATCAACACTGATGAATGCATTTGTTTCTTAAAAAATAGGCAATATTTTCAGTGTTTCTCCAAAAAAAAAAAAAAAAAAAAAAAAAAAAAAAAAAAGCAAAAAAGGGGGCGGGGGCCAAAACCAACCCCCCCTTCCTGCCTCCCTGAAAAGAGGATTGTCTCATTCCCAAGTAGCGCCCTCGAATTGTAAATTCTCATCATCTGCCTCAGACATCCTGTGCAATTTGGAAGCATTTGATACATGTTTATTATATGCAATGCTGAAACAGTAATTCCTGAACTCAGAGGCTCAAACTACATTGATTATTTCACAGACATTACCAGGTATTCACATGTGGAGTCTGGCAAAAACATACCCACGCAAATAAATTTCCTCTGCAGTTTTGCTGGCAGTGGTATTTTGCTTCAGGTTTCTGTTCTGTGGAGAACAATAACCTCCATAGTGCTTCTCAGCACTGAGAGGGGAACTGAGCTCCAGTGCTGAGAGAAGCAGTTCTGAAGTATTAAGGACAGGTAGCCTGATCCTGTCATCCTTGAAGGTAGCAGGAACATTGTCCTTGCTTTCAGAGGGAACAGGATACAAACCCTGTTTCATAAGCATAAGTGTCAATGAAATTAATTGTCCCAAGTACTGAGAACTGTGCAGGATCTCTTTCCACCCAGCAGAGGTGAAATTGGAGAGAGCACCTTTTTTTTTTTTCAGAGAATTTCCTGTGGGAGCATTAGCTGTAGGAAATTGTTTGAAACCATCCCCTTGGCTGCTGCTCTGTACTGAGGGGATGACTTTTTTTGTGTTCCAACATCTCTGGCATTGACTAGCTTGGAAGTCACATAGCAGAGGGAAGAAAAAATAAAGGAAAGATGCTTCCAAAAGCAGTATGTAATAGCAGTTGATGTAGACGTGTCCATGTCATTTGGTTGGCGCATTGAATATTATTTTCTAAGTCTGCATTTACCAAACTTTAGGATTGCAAAGGGATACTTTCAGTAAGATTTACCTTTTCTTAACTAAAACTAAAAATAGAGCACATAGATCTCTTATTCCTGCAAGTCATGAGCTATATGGCTGCTGAAGACACTTTATTTCTTTTTCACTTTTCCCCCATCCTGAAAATTTTTATGTTTTTCTGATGTGTAACACCAGAAGGTATTAGTTCTCCCACTTGTAGAAATTAGGAATATCTCTAAATGGAGTTACTGTGGCAAGTGGAGGGAATATGGCAGAGATTCTACATCATTTGGCATTGCCAGAATTTAGTCTCTCTCATTTCTCTCCACACCAAGAGCATTCTTGGCCACAGTACATTCAGCACAGCACCAGGCACTGTTGGTCAGTGCTGGGTTAGCACTGTGTAGCCACTACAGCACTGTGGGGTTACATTGCCAGAGGGGATTCTTAGGTGGTCAAATAGACTTGCTTACCTGGGCAGCACAAAGAGATTGAAATGAAGCAGTGAATCTAAGCTGAATATGTCTGTAAAAGGCCAAGACCATTAAGACTGGAATAAAATAGATTGGTGGAGAGTGGAGTCAGATCTCAGGGTATCAAGGATATCTAGTGGTGCTATCTTAAGTTACTGCATTAAAAAGCAGCAAAGAAAGTGCTACAAACTTCCAAATTGGGAGAGGTCTGGTGTTAAACACGATCAAGTCTGGCACATTTGGGGGAAATATAGGTTTTATTTTTAATATTTTCCTTATGGATGAACTCGGTAAAGCTCTCAGTGTTGAAGGTTAGATGGAACAATGTACATAATGACAATGCTGTACAAGTGCAGTCTTTCACAGGGGAGAAAAAAAATAACTCTTGCCTTAAAAATAACTTCCCCCCTCAAGTACCCAGAGAACTAGTCCAGTAAATAATGGAATGTCACCATAGACTAAATAGATTTTGAGATGATAGGTCTCTTATTTTTGCAGTAATAGTAGAAAATAAAAAAAAAAAAAAGCCATTTAAAAATCTGCACAATGTTTTTACATTCAAATAATAAATATAAATATCCAAACTGTTATCTCCATATTTTGTAATGGTAATGTATTCCCAGTTTTAAATCCAGCAAATACCCATTTTCATTCTAGAATTAAGTTATCCTAGAGTAACAGCAACTGATAGTATGAATTTATAGGGGAAAACAGCGATTATTGATTCTTAATGCATAAAGGATTCATAATACAAACATCAGTGGCAAAAGATTTTAGTAGTTTATTTTCATATTTATTTGGAAAGTATAAAACTGCAGTGGTTTATTTTTTCTAAACTGAGAAAAAGTATAAAATGCTTTGGAACAATCTTAGCTAAAAAGGTAATAAGAATAATAAGTGCTTAGATTATTGTATAAAATGTCTTTTTCTTTAAGTGGAATACATCAAAATAATCAGTTTAGGATTTCTGAGCAGACCTGCCATAGCTCACAGATGTATACCTTCCAGCAACTGCAGCAAAACCAAAGCATCACACAAAACTAAGTGCTAATAATCAGAGATGAACAAAGATGGACAAACAAACAAGAACGTTCATCTAACAAAAGTAATCTGATTTCTGCACACAGCTTATTAGCAGTCCTGGCTAAGTCCTAAATAGGCTTTAAGGTATACATGAAATGCAATGAGAAGTTTTACAGGGGAACAGAGCAGCTTCCATTTCCAAAGCATTTTATTGTAAAAGAAATCACTGTAGGAATATAAGACTTTTAAACTTACAAAAATAACTCAATGCTGCCCTTTTAAATTGTTTCCACTGACAACCGAAGTCATAGTGGCATTTGTTCATCCAGATCCCAGTACACACATGTATTCATAATGATACATCCCTCGAATGGCACAGTTCTTCTGTGGTTGCTACCTGTCAGCGCTTGTACTCAAGAACCTTGAATATCAGTGACTCACTAATGTTTTATGATATTTTACCTCACTTTATGGTAGTCATTTATGACAAGACCAGAATGACATAAACTGCCATAAAGCAAAGCAATGCAATCACACAAATGACCATAAATCAAGGTAGCAACAGAAAAAGGTCATAAAAGGAAAGAAAATTGGAGAAAACAACATTTGAGTTCAGATTCAGAAGTCTAGAGTTAACAGCACCAAACTTTGGGACAGATGGATGTGAGCAGTGAGTAAATTCAGTGTTCCACTGATACTAATCATTTTGTGTGTGTGGATGCACTGACAGATTGATACGTAGATGGGCTTTCATTACTTATAAGCTTGTTATGATATACAAAGCATTTACTGCAACTGTATGCACGGGCTTTTTTCCTCCTACAAAGTTATCTTAGCTTTGTTCTATACCCTAAGCAATTCCCAGTTCAGATGACCTTTTGAACAACTTTTATATAATCTATATCTATCTCTGTGTAAATACACAAAAAACATATCTTTTTTTTTTTTTTTTTTTTTTTGTAATGAAAAATGTGTTCCAGTTAACCAGGTTGGCCACCTCCAAAAGAATGGGATCATGATGTGCTTTTCTTGGAAGCCTCTTTTTCTTTTTCTTGGTCTGGAAGAGGAGTTCCTTACCAGGAGAGGTGGTCAGAAGGGGATTAGACAGAAACTTGACAGATCTGGGGGGTCGTGGGTGGATTGAGTTGGAAGCAGTAATTTATTATGTGGTGGCCATGCTCACAGGGCTGCTTTATTTCAGTGTGGATGGGGACAAGAGCAGGACCAAATGATGTCAGGGAGGAAAAGGAGCTCTGCATCCCCCCAGAATCAGAGCCTAATGGGGCAGCAGAAGCTGTATGCAATGAGGTATAACGGTACATATACCACACCTTAAAGTTATACTACCATAAAAATGAGAAACTGCTAGCGGTGGAGATAACAGCATTTATGAGGAGAATTTATGGGCTGGTCATGTGGTATAAATATATACAGTACACAAACACCAGTGGGGATAAATTCCGCTGGACAACCCTGTTATTTTAACAGTAACCTTGAAAATACTATGTTATTTAACCAAAGAAAACATTAAAGGAACAATACATAACTTAATTTCTTTATCCTGTACAATTCATCTCTGTATTAGCAGCAGTGATGTTCTAAGAAGTATATGCATTAAGGTAAACACTCACAGTTAATTGCATTTGTTTTAACATCCTCACGCTTTCCTATTCACACCCTTGTGCCTTCATCTTGTGCACAAGCCTGTTTCTAATGGAGCTGATGTGCTTTAAAAACTATGACAACATATTTTTATCCTTATCCTTCCCCTGTTCTGCTTCTGTTTCCTAAGTCAGTTGCTCTTTTGTAGTATCACTTGCATTCACAACTGCCATAACCATTTCTAGTCATTTTTCAAAATTCTTTCTTGTTAAAGGACACCAATGTAGTAATGGATATGACAGAAACATAGCAGATAAGAAGGAGGGGGGGTTAAAAAAAGGAGGACTTGAGCTGAGAGATACCGAGCAAGTGCATTCGCAGTGAACTGAGTTGGGATGCCAAGCCATCAAATTCAGAATGGCAGTAAAATGATGAGTTTTTCCTGGTCCTGTCCTGTGTCTCTGCAGGACTCGGTGCTGAGGTACAATTTGTTTCCCTTCTTGTCCCTCTGCAAGAGAAAATCTGGAGTATTTGAGATCACTCCAATCCACCTTTGAAAGGTCTTTCTCATAGGCAGTAGTAGCATCACCTGAGAGTCACATACTGACAGTGAAGGAGGAGATATCAGCAGGTCATAATCCTAAGATGAAAGGAAAACATAGAAAAATGGTTTGGTGGTTAACCAAAGAGGCAGCACCGCAATGCCCCGGCACACCACTGCAACGCTTCATGACTGGATTTCCCTTTTACTTCCCTACATATAGCAGAAGATAGTATTTGGAAAATTAAAAGGCCGTGCCCTACACTTCCAAAGAAAAACTGTTATCCTTTCAGAATATTTTCAGATCAAATTTTACGAGTTATTCACCAAGGTGTAAATTCACTTTCTCTGACTGTACTCTTGCTGCCAAGTAAAGTAGGACGAGTTAACAGAATGATCCAAGAGCAAAGAAAAAGCTGGTATCTTAATTTTTGATGCAGTCTATGTGTTCTCATTATTACATTGTCTGTTTGTATTACTTTTGATTTATAATGTAATTGGGGAACTATAGAAATGTTAATGGGAAAGATACTGTTCTGAATATGACAAAGTTGTTTACTAATTGTTGCCTTTAACTTAGGCTAATTTTGTAGTATTGAAATATTTAAAAATGTTTTATTTCTTTATTTTTAGGTTGTCACGAAAGCACTGTTTAGTTTGAACTCCATTCTAAGATGAGATGAGCTTTCTCCCCCTATAAAACTAGGAAAATAGTGTAAATTAAAAATTTGTTACACTAGGGTTCAATCTCAAACCTTTAGGCAAGCCCATTCATTTTGTTAAATATTTAAATGAGAAATTGTTGCTTGTATGTTTATTTATTTATTTTTACAACATCCACTGTGCTGCTCATTATCTTGGGGGAGATGGAGAATATTGCAATGATTATTAGTAAGCTTGGTAATGAGATTACTGAACCATTTGCAGTTGACTTTTTTGTGATGCATAATTACAGGGGTTTATTTACAGTGCCTTTAGAGGTTTTGTTTTTGTTTTTGCCTTTTAATGATTCACAGATATATCCTTTGTTCTTCATGTAGGGGATAAGATTCTATCTCTGGATGTTTTGCATTTCTCCCTTCCCAGTGGCGCCCGACTCCCCCCCCCCGCCCCCCCCCCCCCCCCCCCACCTTAACCCTTATAACTGATTATTTTATTTTTTATTTTTTACTCATTTTTTTTTTTTTTATTT
>JANHGN010025420.1:138572-164131 GCA_024605025.1 Megaceryle maxima | reverse complement strand
TATTAGCGGGGCCCCCCCCCACATTCAAGCCCCCCCCCCCCCAGTGTTATACTTTAAATAGAATTTAGATAGAATTATTCATCCAAGTGATCCTCATTCTGTAAGATCTTATATACTTGAGTAATCTGACTGATATTAATTGGGAATGCTCAGGTAAATAGGATTATTTGTGCATTTGTCCGAGATGACTCTTCCAGTCTATGTTCAAGTCAATGGAGAGACTCTCATCGACCCTTTTTGGCCTTGTCTGTCTCATAAATATGATATATTAATAGAAAACAGTAGAAAGGAAGAGTTGCTTTACAGGTCTTAAATATCTCATAACTGGGAGTTGTTAAGGTTGATTATCATATTGTCATATTTATTACTCCCTTTCTTGACTGTTACCCACTTTTCCTCACAAATAGCTATGATTTCAGCAATTTCTGAAGCTTTTGGTGGAGGATTCTTGATATGGAGGAAAAAAAAAAAAAAACATTTGCAGGCATTCTTTATTTAGACATCCCATGGGTTATACTTGTGAAAATAGAGATCTTTGTTTTGCTGTTGTCTCAACATCTTTAACGTTAGTGAAAGGTCTCTCACTGACTCAGTGGGCTGTTTTATTGTAAGACAGTAAAACCTCAGAAAGTTCTTTTTGTCTGCTTGTTTTGCCAGGTCTATTTACAATATGTTAAATTTTAAAATCAGGTAGAAGGATGTGAAAATTTTATTCACCCAATTTTAATCACCTAAATAGGGCACAGTCAAAAAGATGGAAATGGGTGTTAATATGTGACATTAAAGTTATGGCACTAATCCTAGCTATTATTCAGAAATCAGTGGGACATTTCATTTGTAAAAATTGCAAGTTCTGAGCTTCTTTTCATGTTCAAAAGCAGATCTGCACTGAACACTTGGCATTTATATAAATCCATAGTTAACTTTAAAAATGCCTTAAACGCAAAATTTATTTTTTCCTTCAGCAGCAACCAAGTCACTTCCTGTAAAAATCAAAACCCACACAGCACATTTCAGTTTACTTGCAAAAAATTATAATTTAGGGAAATAAAAGGACAAGAAGATCCAGAATAATTGCATTTCCTTATGGAATAATAACAAAGCTAAAAATTTGTTTATTTTATCTCAGGAAGTGTCTGTTGACTGCTTCATTATACCAAGAATAAAACTGCACCACAAAGGGATACATAAATTATTCAAGGTAATTTAAAGCCATATCCCAAACACACTGACTATAACAGAAATCCTTTCTGCAACTTAAATGGATGAAGTCTATGGAGAGTCAGTGGAAGAGAAGGAAAATGATCACTCCTACTGTTTAGCTTGCATTCCAGCCATGACCTGTACTGCTGAATTCACATAGCATGGGATTAAGAAAACAACACACCCTGTTATTTTTCATGTGCAACATGTTCTGGTTTCATTTGAGCCAAGGTTCATGTGAGCTAGTTCATTGGATTGCTGCATTGTTTTCCTTTTTCTCTAAATGCATATTAATACTCTCATATGAAGTGCACCAAGGCAGTGACAGCCACAACACTTGATTTCTGAAGTACTGTACCATGAAGTGAGAGAAAACCTCATTAGAATATACCCTCTTCTGGAATGATAATAGTCCAAAAACTGTATTGAACATCCAGGGTTAATTTTACTCTTTGAAATTACCAATTCAGCTAAACTGCCATCACCTCCTTGGGATACCTTGTCAGACTGTTGGAATTTAAGCACTGGCAATCTACTGGGAGTAAATGTCCTTACGTACCACTATCTAAAGTATGGCTACCCTGGGGTTTCTACCAACCCTACATGATCATATATTGATGCTAGGCTTATTTATTTCAGTGGTTCTGAAGTACACTTAATCATCTTACTAAGGTGCCCTGTGTGGTACATAATTGATACTATACATTGACTTTGGAAGAAGGCTTTGGGAGGGGGGATTTGGATGATCCAGAAGAAATATGGTAACTTCTTTATATTCAACAGAGAGTCTACATGGTAAAGATTGAGTTTCTCCATTTAGAAAGATGAGGAACGATGAGAATGTTTCTTTTTCACCCCTTGCTCCTAACGCTTGTACCATTCTCTCCGTTTAAACACTGGTCCAGTGCTAATTTTTGCCAAAAGTGAAAGAGAGAGTGAAAAATCATTAATTCAATTTCTCACTGTTTTGCCTCTGGTGATTGCTGTCACTTCAGGTAATAGCTTGTCTGTGGTTCTGACCCAATTCTTAAACCAGTCTTTCCGTACTCAACCAATTAATCTAATGGTTCATTAATTGCAAACATCTGAAATCATTAGAACCTGATTGAGCACAAAAGCATCAAATCCTGTGAAGCTGTGACTGCTTAGCCAGCAAATGGTCTCATTGCAAAGGAATGTCAATGTTTATAGTAAATGTAACCTAAACTAGGGTGTTCATTGACATATCCCTCCATTTGTATACAACGGCTCTGACATCTATCAGTTCAAGAGTGCATGATTTATCCACTGCTATATCCTGGAACTGACAAGCCAAAGATTACAGCTTAACCTACATGAAAGCAGAGGCTGTATGTATTCCTAAAATAAATATTTAGTAACTGACAAGCTCTGGTTAATATTAATTCCTGATAGAAAGCAGTCAATTTAAGCTTACTTCATGCCAAAATCTATTTGTATTTTGTAAATCATTTTTCATGAATATAGTCTAGAGAATCTCAAGAAAATATGCAAGTGGGGGAGGTTGCTGTATCAGTTGCATTTCATATATTGCACATCTGCATTAAAGAGAACCTTCCATGGACCATAAAGTGGGCCAGACATGGGTAGGAACACACATGAACAGTACTTCGCTGGTAACCATGAAAAAGATACTTCTAATTAAGTTAATTTAGTGTGTGTGAAAGATGCTAAATTTACCATTCTAGAACAAAAAAAGCCTTCTGTTTATCCACAGGGGACAGAGCACAGGTAATACTAAGCTTCACTGCCATACTGCATCATGGATTCCTCTGTCTTCTTCGTGTGGTCTATCTTTGCCTTTTCTCTTCTTTTGCTTGTTTTTAGAGGCTATTAATTGTTCTACTGATAGAGAAATAGGGAAAGAGGTGAAAATTTCCATTAAAGCATTTATGAGCATTAACATTCTCCTGAATGTTTTTGTCCTACTGCTCTGATGACAGCTGCCTTCCTACAGAGTCTAGTCTGGGGCCAACAGTTAGTGCTCTCCTCAGCATGGATAATGTAAGAGGGAAATTATATTTTCCTGTTTAACACATGCTTTGATAAATGTCTTCATAGAAAACCTTAGTGGACTTAGCTTACGGTTCCAAGACTAGGTGCAAAATGCAGATACGAGCTCATCCTACCTGTGCGCAGTACAAATACCAATCCTGCTCAAGTCCAGTGATAGCTGTGCAGTCATAGCACAGAACTACTAAATACTGATGGAAAACAGCTCCACACCATGCAAGTATGCCTACTTAGCTTCAAACAGGAGCAGATCTCCTATGTGTATAACTTTTATCTTTTTTCTTTTGCACACAATGCTTGTACACACACAGCTTCATCCCACAGTATTCAGTGCTCCCACCTCTCCATGTGTGCATTCAGAATGCCTCTGCTTCTCAGGTCCATTTTCCTGGCTGAGTCTTCATCTGGCCTGTAATTTTGAGAGATTACTTTTGTTCTTTCAGTTAATTCTGTTCTTGATTTCTTCCTACATGTGTCCCTCAACAAAGATTAACTGCAATTCTGCTAAGCTGGTGATGTAGCAAAGGTGAGCACTGTGTGTTCATCAGACAGACAGGATAACATTGTGAATGTACTTACCTAGGTCTGGACTTTTGATCCTTAAACTATCTCTAACATAAACATGGTGTGTATTCATCCCTATGCTTCTATAAATCCTCAGTGAGCAGAAATGAAAAGGGCTGGTTCTGTTCTTCCAAAACTGTGGTCCTTGCAGCCATAGTAAGCAGCCCACACATTCATGTTCAGCACTTTATTTTTAAATATTCTTATTTAAAAGACTGATAATAAGGGTGCACAGTGATATTCAAAGGGCTTAAATAGCTGTCCATTTGAGTAGAAACTTTTACCCCTGCAGATAACAGGGCGGGGGGAGGGGGGGGTTTGGAAATGCTACCAAGCAGAGAAACTGAAAGATAATCAGGGAAGGAACTAGCTGGGTGCTTCTGGCAATAGATGAGCAGTATCAGTAGCCCTAATGATCCAGGGCAGTGGCCTGAGGAAGTCCTTGGAGTGTGGTTTGCTTTATCACTTTTACTGGACTGGCCTTTGGGAATGAGTTATGATCTGATGGTTTGATCTTTTGTATTGTGTATGGGGTTATTGCACCTTTTAGTTCCTGACAACAGTAGTAAAGCTGCCAAGTATTACTTAAAGTGTGGGAATGTTTATAAGAACTCAGCAAAGGAGAGTGCCTAGTATTCAGAGTGCTAACAGTACAAGAAACATTATCAGACATCTAGCACAATGGTGTGCTCTGGTGCTTGCTGCAATACCTTGCTTCGAAAAGACCTTTTCCAGCTAATGAAGTAAGACTTTATCAGAATGCAAGGGTCGGTAGCAATGTAAATGCTGAAGACCACAGTTCCAGGGTATCTCTTTGCTTATATTAGAGGAGAACTGCATGTGGGTTTAACTCTACGTGTATGTTCCTGTCTGCTGTGGCATTATTTCAGATGAAATCCCAAAATGTGCTTGTTCTGAACATTAAATTGAATGACATTATTAGTTTTTTTGACAATGTTCTAATGGAATCATGGTTCAAAATATTCAGTGAAAACATTACACTCCCCCGTCATTAAGGTGAATTTTGTTTGCATGCTCTTTTCCTGGAATACTGATGTTAATTTTTGCTTAACTTTAGTCCTACAAGGTATGAAGCAATTTAACAGACTCGGTAACCTTTCATTAAAGTTCAGTGCAGTACTTAAGCATGTTGGGTGCATTAATTGTTAGCTGACAGCTATTATTTCTGTGAAACCCTTTTGTAGTAAAATTTCTGCTTGATGGATTGGATCTTGCAAAATGTGCATTTCACTGAACCAGAGTCAACTGGTACTTAGAGCTACATTAGATATTTAAATAAGAAAACAATTCTTTATTGTTAAATGTATATTAAAACTATGAAATTTAGTTAGGATAAACTCTTTATTATAGAGTTCATATCCCCTTAGTACTGGATTTGACGTATCAGTGTAAAAAACAATGGCTTCTAGTAGAGGTAAGACTAAATACCTACACCAGTCCTGAGGGCTGGTACAAAACTGCCTTGAAGACCATTGAGCTCTGTACCTTTAAACAAAAGGAAAAACCCGAGATGATCACCAGACAAGAAGGTTTATGTGTTTTCCTAAACCTCCATTTCAGAGATGGAGTCAGATATATGTATTTCCCACTCAGGATGCTATTAGATGGTGTAATGCATGGTGAGCAGTTCTCTGAGGTGCCAGAGAGTGTGGAATTTCTCAGATAGTAAACTCTGAAGACTTTAATGGATTAACATAGTTTTCCTGGCTACTGACTTTGCAATGACCCTTGCATCTAGCAGACTAAACTACCATCAGCACTACAACAGTAAGAAGAATAATAGAGCAGCAGTGGTTAGGAGGTGGAGTTCAGCACTGTGGTAGTACCAGGATGGAGGAGGTGGTGAGAAAGGAGTAGAAAATGATACCAGATCTCTGAAGCTGGGAAGGAAAGTTCACGGAGATCAGATGGGTAAATCACCTTGGAAAGAACATGAAAGTTTTGTGGTTTAGCTAGTTGTTTACAAGCTGCTCCAGAAGAGATAGTAGAATAGCTGTCAGAGTCTGTGTTAAAAAATAAAAATTAAAAAAAGAGAGAAAGCTTGGACACAGTATATGAAAACATTAGACTTGTTAACTTGAAGGTATCTGCCTGAACATGTAGGCATAGAGTGAAGATGCAGGCAGGAAAGGAGGAACAAGAAAGAGGTTCCCTTGAGAAAACTGAATTGTCCAACAAAGAGGATGTGCTAAGGGAGCAATTATCATAAGATGCGACTGAGAAGCAAGGTGATAGAAAGTTTCTCGCAACCAGAGCACTAAAAATTTCTACATTGAGAAGACAGTCAGTTCAGAGATGAAAGACTATAAAAAAGTAAGGGTGGAGCACTAGTCCATCATCTATATTTTTACGTATACACTGATTTTATCAGTGGTACACCATTATTAGAATCAGTCAAATTATTTTTTTAATGAACATATCTATGCATCCTATCTGATCACAGCTTTATCTATGTCATCATCCTTCCCAACTGCTGATATATTCTGTTTACTTAGTGAAGCCTCGTGGATTTGAAATCTAGGAATATGTTTCTGAAAATGGTCATAAGCATAAATACACAAGTTACAGCGCAGATATTGCATTAATTTTTATTCCTGAGTGGTTAAAAATGTAACCTTTTTTAATGACAGAATAAGTTAATAATTCTTGGATTGTGTTAAAGATACGAATGAAAGTTGAGTCAGGCCTTCCTATTACTAAATCAATTATGAGCTATAATTTGGTAAAATTAACTAACTTTAACCACTACAGTTAGATACCTTATTAAATACATAAGAGTAGGAAGAAATTGCCTAGATCATCAGTATTATCTCATCAACAGTTAAAAGAGAATGTTGCTTCCTGGAGATCTGATGAGGAAAGGAGAAAAACAGAAAAAAGTGAGTTACTTAATTATTCAAGAGGGAATTTCCTCTTCAGCAAATTCTTCTCTCAGCCAACTGCTGTCATTACATGGCTTCTAATTTTAGGTAGAATTTGAATAGCAGGTCAGATTTTATTTTTTTTTTTAACAAAACTGCAGAGTCCATGTCACAGAATAATGGTCAAGTTTGCATCTTTATTAATTCAGGAGTCTTCCACAAGTATCATATGGTAAGACCCCATACAACCAAGTTCTTTGCACATTCTCTTTACAGTTTCATTTTTATGCTCAAGAAGAGACAAAGGAGAAACAACTCAATAATGCTGCAATTTTAGCAGTTTGTTGCAGATCACCACCACTGTCCTTTTCATACGTTATTCCCATGAGTCCCTTATATCCCACAGGAACCTTGCATCTGTCACTGGATGGGAATGACTCCCTTGGGTTGCATTAGATCAATACTTTGACCTTCAGGAATATCCTTTGTTTTTATCATGTAGGCAAGGAAGAAAAAAATTGAAAAATAGCATAGTCATCATATGTAAGATAGAGAAGAAATGCATGCTAAGTTTAGGCACTGTTTAGTAAATGGAGACAGTTTATGGTGTAGAAAATGTGAAAATCTGAGTAATTGTCAGATTTTTAATGACCTCTTGGACATTTGTGAGATAGAGGATGAAAACTGTGGCATTTGCACTTTGCACAGAGGTTATCCATATGTGGAGAGTGATTTTCCAAGATGTAGTATCTGCTAGCAAAAAAAAATGAAAAGAAAAAGAAACCAGGATTCATTTAGGGAAGCTTCATCACTGGGTGTGGCAGAAGAGAAAAAAGTGTAAGACCTACAAAGAGGTCGTGTGAAACAGCAATACAGCTTGAGATATCAATTTTACATTTGTTTAAAGCAGAAAATTAGCCATATTTTCATAAGGAAATTGTCATGACTGTATCCTAATGCTTTCAAAATTCACCATTCCTCAGAGTGATGAAGGCTGCAGAAAATATCTTTGTGGCAGTGCTATGCTTAAAAAATTACAAAATGGCCAGCCATACAATCAGAAGATCTGAAATAAGTTGGCTGGTCATTTGTGTGCTGCTATATGTCAGAGTAAGCATACCTGAGACAAAATGTGTGCTCTTGGGATGTGCAATACACCTTGCACAGTCGTGCTACAATGGGCATGTACCTCCAGTGGGAAACATGGAAAAAATGTGAAAATTGTATTTTGAAGGAAAAGTTCAAAGCAATTCTAAGTCTTAAAAATTTCTGTTGAAAAAGAAGTTAAATTTCTTCTGGGAATGTAATAAGAATAGGTTACAGGAATGCTTATGACAACATGGTAACTCGGCCAACTGCTTTGAAAATAAAGTAGTTAAAGGAAAACATACTTAGTTTACAGTCTGCTATCTTGATAGAGATATGTTTTATTTCTTAACATAGCACAGATTTCCAAATAAGCTAGCTTCTTGCTTACATGATCCAAGATTTGTGGCATGTTTTCTGAAAAAAAGGTGCTTCGGTAAAATTTACATTATTAAATTAAAAAGTAATGTTTGAAAAAATGATCTTAGTTACTTTTCCTTCTTGAGTTCTTTAAAAGAAATCTGAATAATACTTTTTTCATGTTGATTCAGTTCTTTTATTCCAGTCCTTTTGCTTGAAAAAGTCTTTTTTTTTTTTTTTTTTTTTAAGTGTTTTTTGCATTTAAACTTCTTATTGTAACAGTGGACCTTAAGCATGTCAACTGCAGAGGTAGGGAGCAACGTCCCTGATACAGCCAAGAAGAAGTTTTGGTGGAAAGGCACATTTGGCACAGAGTAATCCCTTCAGCTTTGGAAACAAAACCTGTTCATTGCTTGCTTTAAAGCAGCTAGTTTGCAGCATTCTTGATTCATCGTTCATCTTTCTTCTGCTCAGGAAAAGCCAAAGAAAGATTCAACTGTGGTTGGTTATGGTGTCCAAAGGGAAGCTCTCTTAAGTCTCACGAGAGACATACTTAGACTTTTTTTGGGTTTTAGCATATACTTACATCGGCACATTTTGCACCCTTAAATTACATACTGAGAAAATTATTTTAAATACAGATTAGTGCTTCTTAGACCTTTAACCACCTACATAGGACTAGCAATCTGAAGTTGTAGAGATTTAATAGGAGACAAAAAAAAAAAAGGAAGGTATTTTGATTTTACTGCTGTTAAGTTGCAAATGCAGATGTCTCAAAATAAAAGACACCAGAGAGGGAAGCTGCCTTCCTGGAAAGGCTGCCACATGCTGACTTGCAGAGCTGCTCTTTAAGATGTGACTTCAGTGCTCTATAATTTGAGCTGAGTTATAAGTGATGGTCCTTGCTCCAAACAGTATTGCTTATGATTATTTTACATTTGACATAATGTGAGCACTTTTGTCCCTTCTGAGTAAAGCTTCTCTCCTAATTACATGTAGATGATAAGAGGAACCAAGCTGGGCCACCTTCAGTTAGTCATTCCTATAGCTTCCTCACAGTGAATAAGCTAATGGAAATCAGATCAGAGTTTTATTGGGCAGTGGCTTTGGTATAGCCTGTCTTTGGAGTCTATTCTAATGTGACAGGATGGAACTAAATCCTCCTTCCTTAGTCTTAACTAGAGATGACCAAAATGTTCCACCTTTAACTTGGTTTATTATAAATGTTTCTGAGAAAGGATAGAGAAAAACTAAGAAGAATTTATTAAAAGTGAGAAGTTTCTTAAAAGCCAAAAAGTAACAAAGGAAACATATCCCATTTTTCCTTGCTAGTTTTTAATCAACCTCAAATTCAAAAGACAGCTTGCATTCTTCATTGACAAACAGTAAGCCCCTCCAAGAGTGTAATCATACTAAAATTCACAGCTAAGATAATGTACAACTGGAACTCTATCAAGCTTCTATCTTGAGGAACTGAGGTATGCCTTGGAGGAATGCATTAGATGCTATGGTTAATTAACTAATTTACTCAATCAAGTTTAACAGTGGTTTTAACTTTAATGGCACCATTACATTTTAATATGAAAATAACAGGCTGTATTCCTAGCATTCCCTGCAGTCCGCCTCCTCTCTACCATCCACTTTACAATTTGATTTTGATTTGTGAAGTCTTAAACCTGCTTATAATGTCGAGTGCATGTAATACAATATGTCTAGTGAACATTATACATGCCCACCTTACAAATACAGTTGCTTGAAGTCATAGCTCCTGACAGATAGTGTGCATTCTTCAAGATTCATTGAGTTTGCATATGTCCTTCAGGAAAAAAATGGTATGCATGTGTAAATGTAAGCTAATTTTAAATGTGTTTGAGCAATTTTCTCAAACAAGATGTGGAGTCCCTGCTGCCCAGCAGAATTCCCTGTCTCATACCCCTGCTTTCTCTGGGGCAATGCATTGGCCCAGCTAGGTCCTATTAGGTTGCAAGTGAAAAATGAAGCAAAAAGAAAGGCACTTTCACTCTGTGCTCCTTGATTTGCTGAGGGCAGACACCTCTCTGCTTAAAAATGACAGTCGTGAACCCTTTAGTTGTTGTCACTGTGGTAAAGTCCATTCTGGCTGCAGTCACCCCAAAACTTTTTAGAGATGTTTTCTACTTTTGCAATATAAATCTGTGGATTCCCTAAATTTCATGTCTTTATTCATAGCCACCCAACTTCTCCGTTGCTATGTCTTATATTTGTCTGATCTAATTAATATTAAACGCTAAATTAAACATTACTGAGAAAATCCTGCTCCCCAATATGCCACTGCAACGGTTTCCAGTCACAGTCCATCAGCAAATAAGTTGTTTATACTTGTGTGGGAAGACTGGTTGCCCAAAGCTGGCAACAGGAGACAACTGTTGCCTTATTGCTAGAATAAATTATTGAGATATTGAGAATGTACTTTCAAGTTGTGTCAGGCAGAGAATCTATAGCTGTCCTGGTCCATGTGTTGCTGTGGGTAAAATAGAAGTCATCTCATTTTGGGGTGGTTTCTTTTTTGACAGTAAAACCCTTCAAAATATGGTGAGCTGAGCCAGAACATGGTAACCAACTATCCCAATACTCTGTCTATGAAGTGTGAACCCCATGTGGCTTAAATAAGGTCCAGGCTTCCAGCTTCGTGGTTGTCAAATGTTGAGAAGACTGTTCTTGCCTGGCAGCAAATATTTAGGTGCTAAGACGACACCTGGTCTCCCTTGTGAACTCTAGTGCTAGGCTACACCTCGGGACAGAGCAGAGGCAGACAGACCCACATGCACCACTGCAGCTTGGCTTCTGCCCATGGAGCTGGCTGTCCACATGTGGGTCCCACCAATGAGACCAGGATGTTGATTTGAAGAAGCAGCCACAAAAGGCAAAGATTTCAGGTGTCAGAGCGAAATCTTGCTGCTGAATACCCATATCCAATTTATAACAGATTTAATCTGAGTCTGGAAAGGGACAGTAAATCATTGCTAAACAGTTATATGTGATTTTATTGAGAATTTTTACTATCATAGATACAAAGGCCGTACTTTAGAGATTAACTAGGAAAAGTTTTACAAGACAGTGGAGATAATGAATCACAAATTCTGTAAGGGTGAACCTCCCATGCTGAATCAAAGTACAGCTGTCTCATATTTGCTCTGTGTGCATTTTGCTACCAGTAATTTTGTCATCAATTTTCATATTTTGTTTAAACATATTTGTCTTTTGGACAAGATAGGTCATATTTCACACATTTGATGAATTTTCTCCTTGGTCCAGTTTTACAGGATTTGCACTTAATTAATTGCACAACCTTTAATTCGACAGACTGTTTTTAATGGCTGTGTGGTTTCAAATGCATATCCACAGAGGAATTTCAAAAAGTAATTGTTTTTATGTCACTACCATTGAAAGTTGCAATTATTAAAATATACAGATAATGGTACAGAATTTCTTAGCTGCTTATACTAAATAATGCACATAGGGTTTTTTATGCATATTTCAAGATTTCCTATGGAAGTTGGGGTATCATCTCTGTACAGCAGTGTTCATACACAACCCCTGCAACTGTGTACAAATGTACAAATTCAACTTGCAAAAGAAAATTTTGCACACATCATTTTGATAATATGAGCCTTTACTTTTTTTTTTTTTTTTCAGGAATTATACTGCAATTTCATTAATAGCTGTTGATGGAACTATTTGACTGGGCATTGGCTGGAAGTGCTGTGCTTTAAAGCACTAAACAAATTTCATACTTCCAAAGCTTACAAAAGCTTAGTGGAGGGAAGACCACCTTTTAGTAGGAGAGCTAAACACTGACAGTTGTGGCACTCTTAAAAGCTTCTTTGGTTCTTAGCAACTCACAGAAGAGGACTACCTCACCCATCCAGACAGCACGCTGTCTGGAAATGTGCCCGTCAAATCTGTTTGTCAAGCCACCAGGCTTTTCTATGCCTGGTAAAAGGCAGACAGGAAGGAGTAGGCAAAGGTCAATCCTTGTCAGTTCTTTGTAAATGTAATTGTACTGGCAGTTTGCAAGGCTCTTGCTCGTTCCCTAGCAACTTTGTGTATGTGGGGAAGAGTTAAATACATGTTTCTCAGTGTGTTGCTTTTCCACTAATTTTGGCAATATGATTGATTTTATTTTATTTATTGGCCTTTGTGTATATTTGGAGGTTTTTGTGCATAAGCTGCAAACGCCCATAAGCACTTGTGCGAGCCTTTGAAAAGAAATCTGTTGCTGAGTACTGACTGACTTCTGAGTTGGAGTATAATCATGATAATTAATCCAGCTTCTGACTTCTTTTGTTATGTGTCTCTGAACAAATGTAATGTGTGAATCAAATTCTTTATATACTCTGTTTTTCATATTGGTAATAGTGAGCTGAAATCAGAATCTGACCAAGTGCTTTGAGTGATCTTTTATGGTGATGACTGTTAGATGGGGAATTTTTAAAGTATACATGTCATAAATTGCTCCCACTAATGACAGACATAAGACCAGTGATTTTAAGATGGATTTTTGTTTAGAGGAATGAATTTAGGGATTAAGCCAGGGAATACAACTCCAGTCTAATTTCTAGGAGTTGTCCCTACTTACATAAAGGATGAATTAAACTCATTTATCTTATTGAAGTCTGAGACAAAACAGTGGGGCTCAAGTGTGCTGCTGATGTGGACTGGCACAGCTCCATGGACTGCAGAGCAGTTGGCCCAGGGTGTGCATGAGGTGCTGAGAGAGATGTTTCTACAAAGAACCAATTCATATCTGTAGAACTGGTGCACACAGTCCCACTCCACTGAATGGGAATGGAAGTAGAGAAGCTTCCAGTCCATCTGCACTTGCAGCAAGAGCAGACTCTTGGGCATAACTTTTACAGATCGGATGGGGCTCACTAAGAAGTTGTTCTGACACCTGAAAATATTATCACTGTGAAAATGTGTCACCTGCACAATGTGGAGATGGGTATGAAGAGTGACTGTGCAGCGTAGCAAACATGCTGAGAGAAGTGTGGATAAATTTCTGCTTGTAGTAGAGGGCAGTGGCCTCAGGCAGAGCCACTGTGCTCTTTTTTTTTTCCCCTCCCCTTGCAATGATTTCCAACAACTTCATTCTACTGCAGTAGAAAGAGTTACAAAGGAGGAGTTAGAATTCAGGCTGTGTCTTGGTGAGTTTCTCATCTTTGTTCATTGCAGATGTTAAGTCATTTTGAGATGCAAGTCATTTCTTTGAAAAAGCTTGCTTTGGGTCTGAAATATAATGGCAGGAAATTAGCTGTTAATCCCATCTTTTCTTGGACAGACTAGACATACATAATAAACTCCCTCTTTCCTCTTCCTTGCCCAGTGATTCAGTTTGACCTGAAAGAAAACATTTTCTTCCAAGAAAGACAATGTTTATGAGGTGCAACCCTAGTTTGGCTCTGATGATTAGAGACACATGTATCAACCTGTACGAAATCTGTGATGGCTGTTTAAAATGAACCCTGGTCAGGAAGGCTGAGATCACAAACCATGTAACAATCAAAACACCAGCACTAGTTTAACATGATATTCCAAAATTGCATCCAAACTCCCAAACCTGCTCTATAACCCTTGTTCCAGCTGAGTGCAGCAGAGATGGTAAAGCTCCATAATTTGCCTGGGAAAGAGCCACACCGCACCCCTCTCCCTCCTTCCTCCTGCTCAGGGGGATGTATCTGGGAGAGGCATGTCCCAGAATTGGGAATACAGTTGCATTACCTTTGTCCTACAGCAGATTTTGGCTTCTCGCATAACCCCTGGAGCCTCCCAGCCGCTTGGCAGTGCTGCCAACATGCTGTCAGAAATGGGTGAAACCAGGGATATGGAAAGGTTAGAGTTGTCATTGCACCCAGAGGCAGAGATCTCTACGTTGAAGAGATGGCTATATATTTGTCAGTACTGACTGTTTTCTATTACATTCTCTAACAGACTTAAATAATTCTTTTTCCAGAACTAATCAGAAAAAACAGCAAGCATGATTTTATGGTCTGGTGAACAGATATCAGATACAACTTTCACATTTTCTCACGTGTGTACTGGACCACGTGTCTCACCGTGGTGGAAAAGCTTAGACTTTGTTTCCCTATTTTTACACTCAGAACTGCTTCAGCTCATGTTGTAATAGTTTCTTGGGCAGAGGTAGAATGGGTGTCAGTGTAAAGAGACAGTTATGTTATTTTCTGCTTATGTGGCTGAGAATATTTTGTTATTTCAGGGTATTTCAGCAAATGAAAGAGACACCTTTGGGAAATTGGGAGAAGTTCTTCCACTGAGCAGGAACATACATTCAATCTTTAGTTCACTGCTTCTAGTGGGCAAGCACTAAATCAGGCGCCATGATCAGATCCCTGGCAATTCCTTCAGCTTTTGTTAGCACTCCTTGTTCCTGCCTCAGTCAGAAATCCTGAGAAAATGAAAAGTGATAGGGAAATAAAAAGTTAATACATGCCCTTCTAATTGTGCGGTAAGGGTACTGTAATGTGAGAGTGGGGAATACTGTGGTTGAAATTAGAAGTTTGTGGAAAATATAAGAGGCATATATGGAAGAATGAGTTAAATGAGGCAGCTGCCTGGGGGAGAGAGCAATGTTCAGTGTTGCCTCTCTTGGTGTGACTGTGAGTTAGGTGTTTCAGGTTTTATTCTTTAAATAATAACATATATCACTGCTCCAGACATCTCAGGTTTTCCATGCCTGACTGAAGGAGACACCAACACTGAAGTCAGTGGGAACCTTTGTTCCAATGATTTGATCCCTTATTGAATTTAGGATCCATGAACCACCCCGAGACCCTCCCTGGGCATGCAGAAGTGTTGGGGGCATGGTGGTAGGCACACCAGGTACACTGAGCTGGATAGCAGTGCAGTACTTCTGTCACATCACATGAGAAATGCTCCCTTTCAGTTTTAAAGCATTGTGCTTTATTACTGTGCTGACTTATCTCTAAATATAGCGATGCCGGAACATCTGCTTATTTAAGTAGTTCCATTTGGTCCTAAATCCATCAGGTTCTTGGAAAAAGGACTTTAATAGGTCCTTTTCTGGTGAATAGCTGGGAGTTGCTAAAACTCCTTGGGCTGGGAAACAATATTATGTACTGTAAAACTTGCTCTGTTGCATCGATTAATTATTTTTAAATAAGTTGCTTTGAAAGTTATTTTTAGTCAAACAAATAGGACTCAAACTGAAATTCATATGCCAGGCAGCAGCCTTGTGAAATGTAAACTGAGTTATAAACCTATAGAAAATGGATTTTATTATGGAAATGTAAACTGTCCCCTAAGCATAGCATGGGGAGGTGATGCTATAACAACATACTAGTAAGTAATAAACAACAGCCAGTATTATATCAGATGACTGGGTACAGCTCAAAATGTATCTGTTTGGGTGTTGAATTATCCCCAAATTTGAATTATGGGCATATAATTCAAATTATCCCCTTCCAGCAATATAAAGTCTGACAGACATATTTTTTTAATATACTTCTTGTGCTGTTTTGCATTATGTCACATCCTCCAGCGCTAAAAGCACAGCTTTCTGAACATGATTCATCAGAAATCAGGGGGGAAAAATAGTTGAGATCTGATATACTGAGTACTCTTAAATTACATAGCAGCTTCAAGTATAGTGTATGAGGAGACAGAAGCAGAGTGAATAACTATGTCTCAGGCTGTCATGTCCGTGAACTGGGAAACTCACTGGCTCATTGAATCATTTCCTGGTACTTCTGCTCATCCATCGATACAGAAAGCAACCAGACTGGGTTTACAGAGATGAAAGCCAAAGTAATTCAGAGCCAGCTGTAATTCTTTATAAAACATACACTAAGTATTTTTGTTGACTCCTGCATGACATTTCCAAGGTGGCTGGGAAACCAGGCCATTTGTTACACAGAATCTAGATCAATAGAAAGCACAGAGGAAAACAAGTAAAGTTAACATCCAGTGGAAAGGACAGAACAACTTCCAAGTTTGCACATCTCAGATGTGCACAGTGTACATTTCAGAGGAACATCCTGTTCTTCAGAACATCGTATTCAACTACTGAAAAATATTAAGCATGCGGAAAAGCTACTGCCTTATGTATATGGCATTTTCACATTTTACTAGTGTATAAAACAAAAGGATTTGCACACTCTTTTTTCTTCTAGCTTGTCTGTGCAATCACAATGGCTACCTATGTCTTGGTAATGCATATTCCACAAATATTTGTGAGTGCTCTGACACACCTGAATTCTCATTTTCATTAATGCTATCTGCTTTATCACCAGAAAATTACTGTGTTTTAGCATATAAAAGAACATAATATATACTAAAAACCTGAATATGTGTTTTTCATCAAGCATGATCTATCAAGGATAAAAATAATTTATCATATCAGTTCTCAAATAATCTTGATCAAATTTCCTAGTAAAAAGTCTTGCTGACCTCATTGGTTTGATGACACAAAGTTTACAGAAAGTCTGGACTCATTTTTTAAGATTGGATTTGAGAGCAAACTTTTTAAACACATGTAATTCTAAACACCTAGTCTATTTCCATTTGTATTTTGTATGCTGTCCTTATTCAGAAGAGTTTATATCCAGGCTTTCAGTGTAGTCTACATTAAAAAATGGAGGAAAAAAATTATTAATCTCCATAGGTTTGTCTACTTAAGGTTACTACCTGTTAAGATTTAAAAGAATTAACACATAACCTAGACTTTTACATGTAAAAGATTTAACTTTTTGATAAGCAGCAAACTCATCTACTGCTGTGCTAGCTATTTTTAACCCACCTTGTGAGTATGCTTTTTTTATTGCTTTATACAGCATATCTGATTCTCTCTAAAGCACAAACTAAAAAATCTATCCGGCTGTCATTTGCTGCATAGTGCCATCTATCATCATGCAGCTTGGCAGCTGTAGTGCATGAGAGAGAGGGGGGGAGCTGAAGCAGGAGGCACAGCCAAGGACTTTCACATGTAACACAAAAAAAATCCTTGTCACAATTATTTATGGCTCTTGCTGGGGCACATAATAGGACACATAAAACCTCTGTTTCAGTTTCAAGCACCCTCACATCCACGCTCCCTTGTCGAAGTTGGTCGCAGGCAGTTTTGCTTTACACATACAATTTCCTGAACAATGCCGAGCACTTGTGAAGTGACAGTGACAAATACGAGAGATGCTGCTGCAGCTCTGCAGGCTGTTACAGGAGCAGTGGTGTCAATAATCAAGGAAGGGTGCCAAAGATACCAAAATGCCAGTGTGATATTCCACTTGTTCAGCCAGCTATCTGTGATGCTTTTATTTTGAAGTTGCAGAAAACTTCTTGCATCCCTGTAGTTCCAGGCTGAGAGGAAATAAAGTATCAGAGGAACCTGTGCCAAGAAATAATTTTTCATTATTTGATGTTCTGTTGTAGTTTGATTTTTGTGATAGCTAAAATATTGCTATTTCAGAGTGGTTTAATGAATATTTAGCAGTTTCCTATTAGCATTAGCCTAGTGTGAAGTCTTTTTGTTAGGGTCTATCATATCAGCCCTCTGCATGGTGTTCTTGACTTTGTTGTTCGTAGCGTAACCTTTGGTTCAGGTCCCAGCTGATGGATTTCATAGCGGCTCTGTCTGCTGCCTCTCTGGATGGCAGGCAATGGAGAGCTGTGCTGCTAAGGAAACCATGCTTTAGATAATTAAACATAAAACTCGGGTCCAATCCAATAAATTGTCTTGCTTGCAGTTTCTCAAGAAAGAGTGTAGACAGATATTAACCTTGATGTCCCCATTAAAGTCCTCTGATACACTTTTTATTTCCCATATCTCATAGTATTCCTGATCTCCAATGTTAAGTAGCAGACTGCTAAATTAGCAGAAGGGGGGCCAGGATATATTTGCTCCTGTGGAGCAAATCAGTTTTGAAGGTAGGATCCACAAAACCACCAAGAATACAAATATAACAGAAGCACTTGAAAAATAAACCACCTTTAAGCACAGTACATTTTCACTGTTCTTAATGCAGCCACAAACAGTATTCAAGTATGCAAAGTGACTGTCATTAAACCCACTTATTAATAAATCAGGGTTACATTTAACTAAGTGAAATGCACCTGACCTTTTCCTGAAGGTGCAGGAAAAAGGTGGTGGCTTCTAGGATGGCTTCAGTAATTTCGAATGTTAAAAAATGCCTAGGAAAATAAAGATCTGAAAGATCAAGTTAACAAGAGATGTACTACTATGTTTTTCTGTGTTTCAGTTCTGTTGAACTGAGTATGCTGTCGATTACATACAGAAGTTCATTCTGACTTGTTTTTCATGACCGTGTTCCTATATAGGTCAAAAGTGCTCTTACATGAAAAAGAGTTGTTTTAGGAAACATTGATCCTACTAGCTCAGTTACATCCCACATCCATCCTATCACCCCTGCACAAGAAGTGTTATGAGAAACTGTTCACATATGGCAAAGCACATCACATCTCTGCCTCTGACTTTACATTCCACCATCGAACCTCCCTCTAATTCTACACGGAGTTCCTGTTGAACAGAGGTGGTCTGGAGAAGTGTAAGTTGAAACAGCTGTGTGCTCTTTACCTCATCTGCACCAAGAATCATGGCCAGTTTCTGCTCATTGCTTCCTCCTTCACAATCTAATTAAACACGTACACATGTTGTTTTTCCTGCACAGTTTCTTTTTAAATTTCCTGTCCTACTTGGATTTCTTACCTTAGTGAAAATAGGAGTAGGATCAAGTGTTGATCAGACCATATTTACATCCTTTACTGTTGTTTTCTTACACTGAAAAGAGAGAAAACTACAGTCTTTATTGTTGTTTCTACCACTTGGAGCTACATAAGATGAATCTTGTAGATCCAAGTGATGTGCAGCATCAATGCACAATATTGTCTTGAATGCTATGCAAAGGTATGGAAGTTAACATCATAATGTATTTTGCAATAGTCTGATTAATTGAGTGAATGTGCTCGCTTATGGGATATCTAAGATTATGGAGCTTAAGTAGGATTTTCTCTGCAGTCCTTCATGAAAACCACAAAATACGCACTGAAACTCTCATAAGCTAACAAAACCCAAGCAGATTGAGGAGAGCTAACTTTACATAGCTTTGCTAGTGTTTGCAAAATATATTTTACTTTTTCTGAGAAAAGTAGAATTGTGTTGCTGCATCAGTTTTGGTAACTGCAGTACATTGTGAAAAAGGACTGCTGTCAATCAAAGTAATTTCTTATGGATTGCTTCTTGTCTTTAATTTCTGTTCCTTTGCTTCTATTTCCTAGATGCTTTTAATAACATGCTTATGGCACTTTCTGAAGAGGAAGAATAATTTTCCTGTTGTTTATAGATGCAATGTAGAAGATACTTAAATACTATGGAAAAAATGCTTTAGAAACCCAAATTATGTTGAATCATAGTTAAATAATCCATGTAGTAGAGTTGTCCATGTAGTTTCTGTTTATTTTCAACACATTTATTTTCTCTTGAGCTTTTTTTTGCTCTAGTGTCTGTTCCATATAGTTTGGGAATCTTTAGAATTCTGAACTTGGGGATATACAAATAATTAATGTTAGTGTTAAGGCTTATCTAAGGAGCTGAAAAATGGAAGGTTTCCTCATGGCATATTTCATAGGATTTTCCTTGCACTGGTTCCCTGTCAGCATCTCAATTTTGGAGAAGTTTCTGGCTTATGGTGCTTTTCTTCTGTTGTTTTCTTATTCCAGGTTTCAGTTATTCCATGTAGAGAGATGTTCACTGCCCCTCTTTTCCTTACAAATTACAAGGTTGCAAAAACATTGGAAAAAAAAAAAAAATTTACCATAGTCTGAATATGTTGATTATCGACCTAACAGCCTAAGTGGGACAAAATTATGACTCATTGTGTCATTTATGAGTTAAGTTATGAGTAGCTATAGAAACGATGTCAGTATCCCTCAGTGCAGTTCATCTCATAAAATTGATCTTATTCTTCATAGAATTTATTTCATCACCATAATAGACATGATTTGGTTGGCTTATAGTCTAACACGGAGATAGATACCACACACAGTTAATAGTATATATTGAATACCATGGCCTTTAAACTGGCATATTTGGAACCTCCCAATTCAAAAAAATTCCACTCAAGAAAATTCTTGCCAATGCTAATACATGTGTACTTGAATAGCAGAGGGTGAAGAGAGGTACAAAGGGATGGAAAAAATCATATACTTGATCATTTCCTTACAAACCATTCTTGATAATTGTGCACAAATAGTGTGCAGTGTATTTTCATACAGCTGGGTTTCTACAAGTGCAGAAGAATCTGCACTTAGAATCTGCTTTGCCCACTCTGAGGTTGTTAATTACCATATAATGTAATATTAGATGGTAAAAATATAATTTAATATTTACATCAATAGGAAAGAAAAAAATAATGCCATAGTACCCCATCCATGCTTGTACACAAAACTGGCTGCCATATGAATGCATCACCTGAAATTTTCAACGGCTAAAACGTACGTTCTTGGGAAAGGGTGCCTTTCAGATTTTCAGAAGACAAAAGATTTTTATTTACTATACAAATACTTTTAATTGTATGGCCAGATAATGACTCTTACGCAATCAGAGTTTTTCAGTGAGTTAGCATATAGTGTTTTCAGCTTGTTTTGTTTTTTAAAAAAATTTAAGCCTATTTGGGGTATTCTTTCTTGTGATGGCACAACACATTGTTCTTTGCTTGAGATTGACACCAATTTAGTAAGATGTGGCAAACATGCAGCTACCAAGGAAATAGTTTCCTTAGCAACAAGGAACCTATTGACAATGCTCAATGCGGAACCCACTTTAACCCCAATCTGTAGAGTTTCTGTTTTCTGGCTGTTCTTTGCAGCTGTAAAAATCAGATGTTAGAGGACCAAATCTTGCTCTCATATAAACACAGGAAAAGTCATCTTCTGCATACATGAATGTAGGAGTTGGTGAACAAGCACTTGCACCATTGGAACTTTTGAATTTTCCATTCCATGTTAACATTTAAAATGTGTGGTGTGCAAGTCTGAGATTAAGTAAGGTTACACTCTCTGTAAGCTGAGACCAACTGACATATCCAGGATTTAAAAGAGCTTACTGTAAAATAATAGAGGGGGAAAAAAAAGTCTTTATGTGTACTGCTGACACACATTTTTGTCACAGGATATTTATATGCTGTTGATGTAAGAAACCTGAGTAAATGCAACATTAAGTTTAGGATTGATAAAAATAGTGTGAGAAATAAAATAAACATTCCACAATCTCATGTGGGAATCATTCCATCTAAGTCATCTATCATTTAAGATATCAATAACAATGTTTGACTTTCCTGGGAGAGGAAAAGACTTACGCTGTTTCAATGGAAATATGGTGGGTTTTGTTGTTTTGTGGTTTTTTGGGTTGTTTTTTGGTTTTGTTTGTTTGTTTTGTTTTTTAAAAAAGTCCAGTGCAAGTTAAAAAAATTCATTTTATCATAACCTTCCTTGTTAGTTATATTTATATTGTCCTAGTGCATGCCTTACACATTCTCTGCTTTTCTCATTTAGGCACCAATATTGTATGGAATGGCCCAGTATTAATGGTGGTAGCCTAAGCCCAGAGGATATTTGAACGCAAATCCCTGTTCTGCTGCATGTTTTCTGTGCAAGTCCCTGTGGACTCAAATTTCCAAAGGGATTAGCAATTGTGAATGTTCCCAGTTTAGAACAATCACCTAGAGACCCATTACGAGGATATGATTTTCAGAAAATGCTAAATACTGTTCCTCTCAAAATCACATCTCTTTAAACTGTTCCCAGTTAAGTACCCAAATCTGAAGGACTATATATGTTAGAAATCCTGAGAATCTTGGCACAAACATCTCTAGCAGTGGAGCAAAGCACAGAGGCAGCTGAGGCAGAAATAACCCAGTTAGCCCAAAAAAATGTGTATTGCAAAGCTTGCTTAGTGCTGTGCCCAAGGTGATAATCTCTGCTGAGACACAAGGCAAGTCAGCTTGGATAGAACAAGGCTTACATAGTTTTCCAGATCCAAGACAGTATTTCTATAAAGTCAGGGTATCAGTAACTCCCCCATCTACACCCCAGCCTGCATAGAGTTCATCTGGTGATGTAGGCAGCACTGTCCATTGCATCATTCAAGCTTGACCTCTCTGTTTCCACAGCCCTTTCACACACTCAGGTTTTTATACTGATGTCTGTTTTAGTGATGCTCAGGAGATCATAATACTAAACCCATAAATCCTAGTATTTAATTTACATGTAGACTACCTGATTTCTTAAAGAGCTCTGGCCCATACAGAACTGACAGTTAACAAGGGAAGTGGTAGTATTGTTTATAAGGCATGACGTTTAATATTTCTTTTTAAAAGAAAGAATACAGGAATAAAATGGGGAGTTTTGCAATACTTTCCCTAACAAAAAGCAGTACTGAAGAGCTAAATATTGACATTAGTCTAACTTCTAAATAGCTTCTAGGTAGAACTCAGAGGTTCACCTCTGCCAGCTTTTAAGATTTGGGACCAAGTTTTCTATAAAAGTCTATTATGAAATGTGCAGCAGCGAGAAAAAAACAAACAAACAAAAAAGTTCTCTTTCAAACATGAGAATCAGCAAAAACTCTTTTGAATCAATAAGAATCTTTACAATGGCTTTGGTCATAAAGATCCATTTTTTGAAAATAAATCCCTTCTTTACTTGTACATAAATAAATGTAGAAGTTACTGCACAAATATTTCTAGAAACACATTTGATATCATTAATATATTCCTAAATGACATTATTAGCTTTCCTTCAGTCCTACTGATCTGAATTAAGATACATGCTTGCTTTGTGCTGGGCACATGGAAATTCTTTTTTTCCAAGAAAATATAAATATAGAGGTATTAAAAAAACCTATGGGCATCCTGAAGACCTGACTCGAGCATTCATCTGGTTTTGTGCTTCTTTTTTGATTGTTTGTTTCTGTTTGTTTTCTTTCAATTTCTGTATCCCTTCTGTACTCAAAAATGTTAAACCTGTGGCATCTTCTAAAGAACTTGATGCTAAACTGCTGTAATTAAATTGCTGTATCAGCAGTTCCACATTAAGCATCTCTCTCATTCTGAATGGTTCTGATTTGATTATCTCTTCCATGAACCCTTGCAATTCTATGGATATGCTTTTGTATAATTAGATGAAGTGTGGCCTGAAAACCAACAATATTTCCTAGCCACTGGTTTTAGAAATCCTTGCTAGAAAGAACATTAGTGATAAACTGATTTTTTTTTATTTTTATGCAAATTACAAGTATTATAATCTACCATATACTTTAGCATTCGTTGTTCTTCAATTTGAGAAAATGCTGATTTAAAGCATAGCTTAATACAAATTATTCAGTGAAGCGTAATAGTAAAAAAAGGAAAGAGAAACTTCCTTCCTTAGGATTATCACATTCCTTTGGTCAGACAGATATAGTTTCACTTAAAAAACCAACCAAACAACCAAACAAAAAAAACCAACCAACCAAACAAACAAAAAAAAAAAAAACCAAAAAAAACCCACCAACCCACACAAAAAGGAACAAACAAAAACCCTCAAAACAAAAACAAGTAAACAAACAAAAAAACAAACAGAAACTTTCAGCTAGAATAGTCTTTAATATATATATGAGAAAGCATCTTACCTCCAAAATCACACAAATAATAGTTTAAGAACGTATTTGTAAATACATACATGATATTTACTATAGGGTCAAATTTGGGGCTTTCCTTAGACAGCTGTAATCTGATTTATACTAAAGACAATCAAACTAGTTACAACAGAATAATAAAATATAATTAAAACATAATTTATTCCATACTCCAATATTTCTGAGGCTACTGACTAGAGTACTTCTACAAATTCATATTGGGGAATATTGTCTGTGTCCTGAGACTGAAACTTTGCTGACATGCACAGAATAAACACTGGTGGGGCAGCAGCATATAGCAATCTTCCAAATGTCCAGTGATCTTGTTTCAGTCACACAATCAACACATTTTTATCCCAGCTGTATGTATGAAAGATCTGGGTTATCAGTCATTCCCAAATATCTCTGTGATCCATGCTGCCCCTGCATCTCTTTGTGCTTTAAACTGAGCAGCACAGTCTCTGTTTTCTCATGTCCTAGCTCACAGGGCACAGTGTCAACACTCGACACAGTAAATACTAATGCAGTCAAGCCAACAACTAATTTCATTGGTAACTCATCCCAAAAGGCAACTAAAAAGCCTATTTCGAAACATATGCCTTTGTGGATGTCAAATAGTGATAATTTCCAATTGACCCCTGCTGGATTCGAGCAAGTGAGTTGGAAGGGATTTAACCTAATCCTAACGCCGGTTTCTCAAGCCATTCACTCCCTCACACTCAACCCAGGTGAGATTTCTTTTTTTCTGGAAACAGACATTTCAATTTCATTCTTCTGTCTCTAGTGGATAACGATGCCAAAAAGTAACATTAGGGATACGTTAGTACTTCAGGTTTTCTGACACTTATTAAAAACTCCATATGACTACACTGCTGCCTGTCGAGGTCACTCAAGCAGAAACTCTGTGGCACACAGCCATTGAAACTGTGGATTAGGCACTAATGAACTTGTGTGATCAGCCCTGTTATCTTTTAAGCTGCAGATGCTCCAAAGTTCTCTAACAGTCCAAAAAGAAGGGGGTGACAAAAGGTGTCTATATCTTCTAAAGTATGTTTCAAATACTGGGCTGGAGGAGACATAGAATTCTGAAAGGAGACCATGGGATCCCCAAAGACAGGTTCTGCCAGGGCAGAAAAAAAGCAGCTATAAAAGCTTAGATCTGCTAGGGATGTGCACAGTCCAAACCAGAGCATCCGTCTCCCCACAGCACAGAGCAGGGTATTTGCAAGAATTAATAATCAAAATAAGAGTGGATGAACATTTCTTCATCAGCCTCAGTGAACTTTGTCAGGCTGTGTTTTTTAAATAATAATGATACAAGTGTCACTGTGGCCACCTGAATATAGAGAGTTCAGAAGTAGAATTGTTGCTTTGTAGTGACTGGAGTAGTTTGTACACTATCTTGGGAGGTTTGCAGAGGGCTGTGCTATTGTTGGAAAGGGAGCTGGAAAGTTTTTCCACAAAGTATGAAATATTGTATCTTTTTGCAGTGTAATATCCTGGGTCTGGGAGCTGGTGGGGAGTGGAGACTGGGACTTGCTGAACTGAGAGAGAACTCTTGTCAGGTTTACATTCATCCCAGTGCACTTTGCTTCACAGGCTATCACCACTCCCTGTAAGAAATCTGCTCCTTTTTGCCATACCACTTCTGTGCTGTGATAGATCACACCAAGTCTTTGGTAGGAATCACTGAATGTTATGGTTATCTTCACTGGGTCCTACAGGAGATG
>JANHGN010025420.1:0-138472 GCA_024605025.1 Megaceryle maxima | reverse complement strand
CTGTGATAGATCACACCAAGTCTTTGGTAGGAATCACTGAATGTTATGGTTATCTTCACTGGGTCCTACAGGAGATGGTCTCCTACAGGAGACTTGGAGCTCTTTTATTTTCTGAGCTTTCAAACCATATTCTTCACTCCTCAGGATGGTCCCCCACCCACAACACTCACTATTCCTCCCTAGAGTCCCAAGACTAGAACAAAAGCAATTTCATCCAATCCTCATCCTCCAAACCAATAATTAAGACATTCCTTGAACAGAAAGTAGAAGTAATCGAAGGGCATAAAATGAACCACAGTCTCTGCCCTGCTCCCAGTTTGATCCACTGCCCAACTGGGCAAGAGTCACTCCTTTCTCCACTTTCTCCAGCTCTTCTTCATGCCCTGACTTGACTCATGCTCACTTCAATGAATGTTAAATAAGCAAAACCCAAAAATGTCTGAAAAATTTAAGCAACTATGATTTGGTAGCAAATAAGAAGAGTCTTTGGGCAAATTAGGAACGTTGACTCCTACTGTTGCATTATTAAGAAGAGTGTTCTGGGTATAGTGGGAGAATTTCATCTTATCCATATGCATATCTCTGTCGCTTTCTGTTTTCTTTATAAAAATGCCAACCTGATTCCAGCGTTATGCCTTGAGCAAACTACACAAAAATATTAACATTTCATTAATAGAACATACCCTAATATGTAAATGATTATACACGACAAGCTCCTCTTTATAGCAGTAATTGCTAAACACAAGGGGGTCATGAAAGCTGAAATTTTGGTGAGCAGCAGACTTAGGACATGTGATTATGCAGTAAGCTACGACTTTTACTAACTTGAAAAGCAAAGAAAATCCAGTGACTTCTGGTCTGAGTTGCCTAGAAATTACCACATGTTTCTGAGGTTAATGAGAGAGGAATTAAGCACATTCACACGTGTGGTATCTCTGAGCTGTTTCTGTAAGAGCTGTTAATTTAGGACAGAAGTAATAAACCAATAAATTAAAGGTTCTTAATTATCATTAGAAAATATTGCTATCTTAAAATGCAGATGCAAACTAAGGGGAAAAAGAAAAGTAAAGAACTTTCTGTTTTAAAATTAGCATGAATTAAGAAAAAAAAAACAAGTCAGATTTTCTTTCTGTCTAGTTTTAACTGGGGAAATGCTGAATATGCAGCAAGTTTATTATTTTTTTTAAACATTAATAATAATAGGAAATGGTAGATAGTGGCATCTCAGCACAATTCTAATTTAATGAGAAACAATAAAATAGTTTTCCAAAGGGGCCTATTTAGGTCCAAGAAAGGGGGATATTAAACTTTCAAGATTTATTTTACTTTCGTTAAGGTATGCTGATGTGCATTTTCTATGGCTATATTCTATCTGCTGATTAGATCTTTTATAATTTCCTTCGTTGGAAGAGAGCTGATATTCTTCAGACTGGATAATTTTGAAAAGGCATCAGGCAGGTCAGGTTTTTTTAATTGTGGTTGCATTGACGTACATTGCAAAACATTTCTTTTGGCTTTGTGCAAGGTGATGTCATGGAAGAGAAGGAAAGCTAATTCTTGACCCATTTGCACAAGTCTAGGTCTTGTGGAATTTAGAAAAGGAGGAGAATCATAACCCATAACCTGGAAAGCCGCCTTACCTGTGAAAGTGCTACTGTGACACTTCTGAACTCCTATGAGACACCACAGTGACATATCAAAGTGGAAATCTTTTCAGGGATAAGTGTGGGGGGGTTGTTTTGGGGTTTTGGTGGTTTTGGTGTTTTGGGGTTTTTTTGGTTTTTGTCTTTGTTTTGGTTTGTTTAATTGTTTTGTTTTTTTTATTTTGGTGGCTTTTTTGTCTTCTTGGCAATTAGAATTTATGTTTCTGTTAACAGCACATATTTCTCCATTAAGAATTATGTTATGTACCTGGGTGTTTTTTTCTGGGTGTTTGTTTGGGTTTATTTTATTATGAAAACAAATTTGATGGAGACATTGTAGCCAGCCTGGATGAAGAGAAGTAGAAATTTTGGTTCTTAGCAATAATTCCCTGAGAATGCACATGCACCTGGAAGAGAATGGTGCTTGGTCATGAAAATAAGAAAGCCAGATATCTAAATTAAAGTATATGTACTGTATACTGTATGTCCTACAAACTTTGAGTCTTGCAGAATGACTGGAGGCTTTGCCTTTTTTCTAAGTGCACATAATAAGCGTGAAGGAATCAGTTTCTAACCTCCGATGTTTCTTAGACATGTAGAAATAACAGTGTACTTGTCTAAGCCATAGGAGCACAAATCTGTGTCACGCAGTTAATTGAGGCATGACTGCATGGTTTCCTCATGGGTTTTTCTGATTTTAAGAATAAAAGATACAATAGTACTGCTGACTGAAGGCATGGGTTACTTAGTCTTCAATTAGTGAGGGAAGCTGAGGAGAGTATTTTCTTCAGTGATTCAGTAGGTAATCATGGATTGTATCTTACATCCTTTGTAAGTCTCCTTGGTGCTATTTTATTTTATTTTATTAGTCTGAAAAGCTTAAAACTTCCTTAGAACGCACACAGAAATCCCCCCCAAGTATTGGAAACATGACTATTATTACAATTATGTCAATATAGTCAAGTATATAACTTCATATCTGAGCATTATTACTATTATTTAGTATTTTAACACGTAACCAGTACTGTGCTGGTTTATCTAGCATTCTGTGTTTGTTTCCAGTGTTTTACTTATCCTGGAAATCTGCAATATAACATTTCTTGCGGTGTGGTTAGATCCATATATGTAGAAGAAAATCATATGAGCCTAGAGATGGCAGAAGGCTCTGAGGTTTAAGACCCATGTTCTAATACCAGGAATGGCACAGGCTTTGGAATTTCACTATTACTATGCACTTCTCACATGACAGTAATACTAACTAGGGTTTTTTTTCAAGTAGTATGTTAGCTGAAATTCTGCTTTGTTAAAAACACTTCAATTTACCTATTTTACTTTTTTTTTTTTTTTTTAATTTGGGGGGTTTTTTTGCATAATTTTGTAATCTCTTCCCCATACTTAATAGTCTCATACAGGGGAGAGGTTCAGTTCTAATTATACAATCCCAAACATCAGTCACTGCAGTGCTCTTTGAAGAGTTTCAGGGTGCACTGTTCAGTGCTGTTGTCAAGGCTTAGGGACAAAATTTGGGACAGCTGTACAGTTGCTGCTCTCTAACTAGGTTTCAAAGAATGTACTTCCCATAAGTGCAGCAAACCAGTTTGCAGTTTGGTTAATAAATTAAATCATTTTTTCAGGAACTGCAAGAATCATGACTTTTGATCATTACATGCTGACTTTGTTTTCAGTGATTCTGTTTGACATTGATCTCTTGGGAGACCTTTTTGGGTAAATTTCAGCAGGCATCATTATGGCCAAAAAATAACATATATTTTTATTTAAAGCACATAATTAACTATTGGAATTCATATTTAAAACATCATTTGCTAGTTTCCGTTTTCTGTAATGTCTCTTTAGTTCACATCATCTTTTTTTGTTCCAAAGGTCTATGTTAAAAAACGCTCTTTCTTCCGAAGGACACTTGCTGTGTAATCCTTTGTTAGGATAACAGGACCATCTGGTCCCATCCATCTCTCTACAATTTGATGCTGGGTTAATTGCACCCTGTCAGCATGCATGATTGACACTATGTTTTCTCTCTTCACTAAGAGTAGTCTATTAACCATGCCATTTGTCTGAATTCTAGGAGATCTTTTCACAGCTGCTTGTGTGGGACCATACACTCTTCTTC
Organism: Megaceryle maxima; assembly: GCA_024605025.1. Lineage (NCBI taxonomy): Eukaryota > Metazoa > Chordata > Aves > Coraciiformes > Cerylidae > Megaceryle > Megaceryle maxima. Next base: position 134,701 of record JANHGN010025420.1, on the reverse strand, counting down.
TAAGTTTTGCTATCAGCCATTACAATAAAAATACATAAAAAGTAAATTAATGATAGATATTGTCGAATTTGGTGGATAGGTGTAACTCAATGCATTCTTCTCTAAAATGAAATAACCTGGTTTTGAATCAGTAAATTAGAGGGACCGTTATTTCTTTAGCAGAACAAGAATGGCCATCTCTTTTAATCCTGTTGTTAGTGTGTTGTCACTGCAGCATACCATGAATTAATGGACACAATTTCTCTGATTTCAACTGATTTATATTAATTTATCCTAGCTTTAATTTGACATCATGAAGCAAAATACTTAATGCACAATACTTCTAGTTTCTCCGTAAATATAACCAACTGAATAACAATCTGGGCAACTGCTCAGTATACCACATGTGATCTTGATGCTCTCATTTTAGCAAATGTCATGACAGCTAGGTCTGTCCTCATCAGATGTTTACTCCATTTGCATCTGTGTTTGTTTTGATTTGTTTAATATAAAAGGATCCATGTTGTTTCATGTGAGGTCTACCAATAAGGCCCAGGGTCTATCGCAGGAGATTTCTGCTTTGCAGTAAATGTTCTGCTCTCATGGTACCTGATTTTGACCACTGGTCAACAACCAGGATTCACTGTGTGCCATTAAGAAACAGGTCAACCAATTCATAATCTTAAGGAAAGCCAGTTTAACAACTCTATTAGTTTTAGAATTCTGCAAGCTTCAATTTGTTATGTTTAAGTCACTTAATTGAGAGAACTTCAGATTCTGTAGTCCTCATCTTTTCTGGCTTTGCACTTTGTGTTGCCAATACACCCATGCCATGTGGGTTTAACATTATGAGATACCATTTTGTATACACATGCTGCTTATTTTACATGTGTTGACATTAAGCTAAGGAAACTAGTGCATCATTTTCTGAGGCATAGTTTCTACCTAGAAAATACACTTGTGCTAGGACTTCACTGACTCAAATTTATTCAGGGATGCAACAAATTAAGTATATACAGGTAGGATGTTAGAAAATTTGAAATCTGTTCTCTGCTTGGTTGGGAACTTTACACTGGAATGCTTTTTGATTGGTGATGTCAGTTTCTCCAGATCATCATTTTACTAAGAATGCTTTCCAGGTTTTTAAAACTGTTTGGATATTTTCATGTCTAGTACCACCTGAGCAAAGTAAGATAGAGGCTATCTCCAGAAGATTATTAAGAGCAGACATACCCCTTCTCACATCTGGGATGAATGCTGTGATCACCCATCCATCAGATATGCTGCATTGAGTGAGTATCTCTGACCATGGAGCTGGAAGGATGCTCTGTAGCCCTGTGGATATATATATCCAGCTGAAATGTGGGATACATTGGTTAAGTTCCTCTGTTTGCACAGAATTATTCTAAAAGAAGAAACAGAATGATCTCATACATAAAGTCTTTGCAAAACCACAATACAGAGAACCTTGAACCATGGTATCCCACATCCAAACAGGTGCCAAAACACTTAGCTAGCATCTGATTTGGAAAAAGTGCTGCTTTTTCACAGAAGAGTGTCATGACTTAGTGTTTATTCTGATTCAGAAGAGAAAATTTTCTTCCTAACTCTACTTTTTTTTTTTGGTGTGTGTGTGTGTCTGTGTCTGGTATAATTCTCTTCTTCCATAACTTCAGCAAACTATTTATAGATCTCTAAATCCCAATTCTCCAGTACATGCAGTTGAAAATTACTTCCTTATCTTCAGTGAATATTAGGCCTTTACATAACATATGTGCATATCACTTACTTGCTCTAAATTTGGTCTCATATACTTACACTATGAAAATGTTCATCTGTGAACCATTTCACAAAAATTCTTTCCAGTATTATTGGTGGTTATCATTTATCTTGTGAGAGAAAGAGAGATAGGTCCATGTCTCTTTGTACTAAATGTTATAGCTATTTTTTAATTTATTTTTTTTTAAATCCCCCTTTCCAAAGATTGTTCAGTAAGGAGCTCTAGTTTTGATTGTCACATCCTAACTGGTAAGCCAAGTGCTGTTCCCAATTGTACTGTAACTGAAGCTGGAATGGGGCTTTTTGTTTTCCCCTTAGATGTTGGATAACTGGCACATCTCCATGTGTGAGATGTGAAGACTCTACGATATTATCAAACATCATTTCTAAAGGAAATGACAATTCTTTTTGTTACTTTCATTGGTACTTTTACATGGCAGTTGCTATAATTTAATGTAATTATATCTTTCACTGTTTTTTATTCTTCTATTGTATATATATATTCATGCATCCTCTGATGATAGTTTTCATTGCAGCACCTGGTTTTCTTATAGAGAAATTAACTGATTACTTCACTGCACCTCAAGAGAAATGACCCTTTGATATCCTTGCTGGATGTTTTTCCATCTTGGGCTTCTCACCAATGATGCAGTGAGATGCCCTAAACAATTCTATTCATACTGACTCTGTCCCCTACCATATTTTGCAATTGTCATGAGAATAGTAGTTCATTGAATTAATCTTGTTCCTAGTCATCAACTTATTATAACTTAGTTTCAGCAAATACAGTAGCTACTCAAAAAACACATTACTTTCTAGAGCTGGTTGAAATATTGTGCACATACAGCAAATGCGACAAAATTTGCCACTTCACTGGGTTTGCGAAAAGGGAGAAAAGGAGAAAGAAATCCCCCCCCTTTTTTCTGCTGTAATATCACTAATTACCTCATTAACAAAAGGCCATTCCATCAACAAAAATGTGCTTTTTGTACATTTTATGCAAGTGACCTTGGAAGTTATATATGAAACAGACATTTTGTTCCACTATTTTATTTTTCCTTTTGGACCAAAACAAGCAAATACCTGATGATGCAAAAGGCAGCAGAGAAGAAATAATTCTGGCTTCAGACTCTAGACAGTAGCACTGTGCTCTGGGCAGCAGAGATGGCTCTATTTTCTGCCTACCATGTTAAGTTACATTAGGAGATCTTATAGGCACAAAATTATCTTTTATTATCTTTTGTATTATCTTGCCTTGTAAAATGTATTTGAAGTGTCTGTTGGAGGCTATACAGGTATAATTGGGAAGTAGTGTTAATATTGCATAAGTCAGTTAAAGTGTGTTGATTCGTACTAGCTGAAGAACTGTCCATCACCATGAATTTCTGTTACAGGGCATGTTCTCTTTCCTGATTTCTGAGGTATGGTTATGGAATACGGTGGCAGCCTACTGAGTAAACCATGGCTCATTACAACATAACATGCACAAAGTTCTCTTAATTCCACAGATGTTTCTAGCTCCTCTGTCTTGTGTTTTGGTCCAAGGTCATTTTCACCCATGTCCACTACTACACAGTTGTGAGGAATGTAGCTGTAAGAGATGTGATCATAATGTAATTCATACCTACCCAGCAGAAAATAAATGAGTAATTAATTTTATTATGCCACATATTGTAGTACTAGATATAGTGAAAAGAAGCAGATGAGTTAAAGACAGACTGTGGCTCTGCACATTTCTGCAGTACAATTGAGAATATAATTTTCTGCCACTTTGGATACATCACAAAGACCTGTTAAATTACAAAATTAATAATTTGCTAGCTTAGTTCTCTTTGTTTTGTGTCTCAGCAGCTTGAACAGGTTCTGTTCTTGAAAATATAAGCCACATACTGACTGAATCCTTGCTATGTACCTACATTACATTGTTAGAAGTTGATATATTTGACCCTGTCTCTGGCAAACAGCTACATATAGCATCTTAGTGAATTGTACTATTGGCAAAATCATGGCTGCATTGAAATAAATGGTAAAACACTTTTTTGGTGGAATCAAAGCCAGAATTCTACTGTTGTTTCTGAAACTGATGAAAATAGCACTTCAGAATTACCAAGAAAAATATAAATATTCTATGTGTCTCCTTTTCAGAACTGATCACCAGGACATTTAGGCTTCATAGTGAAGGGTATTTGTAGCAAAATTTATATGAAATTGATACCCCTAGTAAAGCTAATGATGATTAGCTAAAAGTACAAGTTTAAAATCTGTTTTGTAAAATAATTTATCCCCCTGAAGTTTCCTATGCAGATAGAATCTAGGTAGTATTTCTTTTTCTTTCTAATTTCATACGAAAGTCATGGGATCAAACTTGGCTCTCACAAAGCCTAGACTTTCAGCTTAGGCAGGAACTCATGTTTTCTGCTGTTCACTGGCTCATGAGCTCGCTTTTCTCAGGAGGTAAACCAAAGGGGAGAAAACATCTGAGGAAGGAATGACCAGCTTATGCTCATCTTTGGTCCCTACAGACCTGAGGCAGGTTGACCCAGTTGGCTTGTGAGTCTCAATTAAATCAGAGCTAACAAAACCAGAGGAGAAGTAGGCAGTTACTAGTGGGGAAATTCAGAATAGTTCTGTCAGTGCTAATGAAGATAATCTGAACACACAGCAGTGGAAAGCCAAGCATTCAATTTGTTGTTGCTTCTGCATATGAAGGTTTAAAAAGCAGTCAAGTAGCAGGGATTCCTCCTGGCTTGTCTTCCCTCCCTGTACAAGTATGAAGTGCCCCTACCAGTGCTTCCTTTCCTGCACGAAGCCAAAATGTGCTTTTATTCATGGAAATCAAATTAAGTGATACGCTGGTGAGGAAAAGAGTATGGGCAGTTTAACATAGCTTATGGGATCATGCATTCCTACACTAAAAATGTCTATGTAAGACTATTTAGCAATATATGCAGCTTATAATAATATGCACTTTTTTTTCTTTCTTTCTTTTTCTTTTTTCTTTTTTTTTTTTTTTTTGTTTTGTTTTGTTTTGTTTGTTCCCAAGTCCAGAGACTGTGAGGCTTCACTTCTCAAGACAGTCATTTTTACAGTGCACTTTGGTACTGTCAGAGTTGCTGGGGAAGAAATTCAGTCAGCCATTAAAAGGTGGGAAAGCATCCTGCTGTTATGTATATGAGAGCAGGGCTTTGTCTTGTCACATGTCAGATACGCAGCAGTAGAGGGAGAGAAAATCGTATTGGTATATGATGGAGTTTGCAAGATGTCCTCCAAACCTTAATTATTGGAATGTGTCCTGGGATAAGTGATGCTGTCATTGAACCCTGATTAGTTCAGAGGCAGGGTGGATGCAAGAGGGAGGAAACATAATGTCAGACTGGTTAATTAGCAAGCAAGTAAGAGCAACCCAAATTGTACAATCTGATGAGCAATTTGTCACCCACTCATTTTAAATGAGAAATGTGGTATCACTTTGCATTTCCCTTATATTTTCCATTTTTGGATCTCTTTATACGTGAACTAACTTTGTGATTCCTCTGTGGGATAAGCAAGTGTTGGTGTGCTTACTACTAGGTGAGATAAAATCAGGGGTGAAAAGAGTGACTTGCCCAGAGTTTACACATCAAGATGACTAGCAAAAACCTAAGAGTCTGAACTGGCAGCCACATACTCCAACCTCATTTACAAATAAGAAAATATGGTGTAGAAAAATTAGAGAGATGGATAAGAATGTAATATCCAAGGTAAAAATATTTTGTCTGATTATACTGTCCTCAGCACATCTGAGGTTTCATTTCATTTAGTATTCCTAGTGGGCACACAGATTTTTAGGACATGAGTTGGGGTAGAGATCTTTTATGCTATTCTGATGACACAGAAGCTACTGAAAGCTGTTTTAAACTGTCAAGGAGGAGTTTCTATCGGCACAAAGATATTCTTCAGTGACATGGTGCTGCTAAGTGGCTTCTCTACCACCCCTTCTCTCAGCATCAAGAGTGCATGGGGGAAACCAGCACTAATGCTGCACTGTGCAGTCTGTAGGGCCAAGAACAACCACGTGGAACTGAAAGTCATTTGATTACTGTAGGGACTAGGGTCAAAGTCAGGGAAATAGCAAGCATTCTTCCTACCACCTTTAAACTCCTCAGCTGCTTCTCAAACATTGCTTAGCACCATTTGTGAACATTGAACTTCTGATACACTTGTGAGCCATTCTTCCTGACATTAATTATTTGAACAACTCTTGATACTAGTTACTTCAACATTTCATGAAAGCAAACCTATCTCTCAGCAGACTGCTATTTCTTTGTGAATGCTTAGTAAACATTACCCTTTAAAATGGAGAAGGGTAATCATCCAAACATGTAACTGGGTAGGTGTTCGGCCAAAAAAAGCAGCAAAATCATTTCCTATTGTTCTTTCACAACAGGAGGATTTATAATTTTTTTTTTTTTTAGCCTTTGAAAAGCACAGAGTGCTTTAGCATTTCCTGGATCACATTTGAAGACTTGCAGCTTCTGAAGGAGTCCTTGAGTGATCTTACGAATGAGCAGTGCTTTAAAGAATCATATCAAACTTTTATAATAGTGTCTTCGAGATGTCTACATTTAAAGTCTGAAGAAGGGCTTGTCTTTCTGAAGACTTGTCTGTCTTTTCCCAGTCTAATCAGTTGATCTAATAAAAGGTATTATCTCCACCCACAAACTGCATATTTCTCATGTCTTTGGAGCATCAAACCCACCATATTATTACTATTACCACCATAATAGGTGCATATGGGTATGAATAACTGTTTCCAGAAAGTGATAAAAATAACCAGTTCCAAGGATTTCTCTCTTTATAGAAGAGGAGAAAAAAAGGCTTTTAATTCTAAAACACTATGTGTCTTAAGGGTAAAGATTTCCTGTAATAAGTCCCCTGCTGTTGTTATAGGATTTAAGAATTGTGAACTGCCCTGAACTCTATTGCTTTGTCCTTGTGGTCCCTAACACAGTGGTCCCTTCCTGTCTGTATCAGTAGAAGCAGGGTGTGATAGTTACATCTGGGCAGGGAGGGAAATTTAGGAAGAATCCTTCGTATTTATAGAGCTTTAGAGACTTAGGTATTCAGAGCCCTTGCATGAACACGGGTGAACCCAAAAAAATAACATTCTGTGTTGTAGGGATCTTGGCAAATAGATTTCTGTGACATTCCCTCCATGTGCTCCAGCGGGGACAATAGCTCCCCACTAGCACTCCTTCTCCAGTACAGTAATGAAATGCAGACTATCTTGCAAGTGATTTATAACAGGCAGAAGGTAAATTTTGTTTTTCTTTCAATAACTTTAACCTGGTGTCATATACAAAATGATTACATATCTAATAAGATGTTAGGCCAAGTTCTGCATATACATGGAATATGAACCTATAGAAGTAATCTGGAATACAAGAGATGGCTAAATTAAAAAAAAATATCTATAACAAGATGAGGGAAAGTGGAAAGAGTTTTTCTCTAAATCATCCTAAATTTATTTGATTTATCCTAAATCCTTCAACAAACTGCCTCCAGTGCCAGATTAATTTGATACTAGAACAAATAACATCTAATCTGTAAAATTTTGGGTTAGATTTCAGGTACTGAAAACAACATGTTACAAGTAAACTCAAGGTGAACTTAACCATTGCCTAGATGGTGGAAAGTTAAGTCATAACCATTAGGATCTCAACTAGTAAAACTGAATTTGAGGGGTTTTGATGTTGCTCTCCATTTTAAATTAAAACATAGGCTGGATATATACATTTCTAGGTTACCTGTTCCCAGAGAGCTGCACTGGAGCTCTCTCTCGGTCCATGATGTTAATGGTGGCTGTGGAAGTCTGAAAGATGGTTAACCACACCTCACCTCAGATACTGGTCCTGCAGTGATTCTTCTGTGTTGAACGTGGACTATTTAGCATGCGATCCAACTGGCTTCATTTCTGAAGAGATAAAATATGGCATGGTAAGATTTAACCTGATACCATGCTGCACAATTGCTTCTGATTGTTTTAAGTTATTTCAAGTCAGTTACTTATTATCATTTTGGATAACAAATATTGACACATCAGTATTCTACCCATGGCTGAACTGACATGAGCATATAAATATGATGCTAAGCAAGCTGGCAAGTACCTTTTGTTCACAGCTACTCAAATTAAAGACAGGTACTTTGGTGTGTCTTCAACCAGAAACAAACTGTGAAAATTCATTTCCCAGTGCTATTTGGGTATCTTTGTAACTCACTATGATCACACTGCATATGCAGATACAAGTTAAAAATAAGCTTTTCAACTCTTGCTTGTTTACACAATATTAGAAGCACTTTATAAAAGTGGATGTTAATTAATGCTGTATTTTAATGGCATTCCTATGAATTTCTGAGTACCTTCTGGAGAGACTTTCAGTTATAATTTACTTTCAAAACAATTTGGATTATCATGATCAAAATAATTCTTTTATTATTATTATTATTATTATTTCCACTACATTTATTATGAAATTGGTTACACTTAGTATCCACACATACTTAGGTCTCACACATACAGAAAAGGAAAAAAAAATTCTTTTTTCAAAAATTATTTTTAAATATGCTTTCCCTCTTCATTTCAATCTACACATTTTCAAAAAGAGCTAGGTATGCTCTAAGTTTTCAGAGAAGTTACCTATACATTTGTGTTTATGAAAAAGGTAATTATATATTTAATTTTCTATTTAAGATATCTTGCATGCACCCAGCTAACAGATAAACTCATGCAGTCATAGGAATTGTATAAACATGTTAAGCACAGCATCACTTGCAAAGATGTGCTCCACAGAGATGCACTTTTTGATAATTCTACCTAAAATATTTAGAGGGACATTTAAATGTTTTCAGAGGAACTCCTTGAAGTTGTGGAAATTATTTGTTATGCAAACTATGGTGTGAACTTTCCTGATTTAGCATGTTAGTTTGTAGGATTGAGTGGCGAGCTCTCCAGTGTGAAGTGTTAAATTATGATCTGCAGAATAACGGGACCATACGCTGCTCAGCATAGTGAACGTGTAGGGCTACGCCATATGCCATGGCTGAGGGAAGGGTGGAAGCATGGCTTCATGCTCTCTTAAACCCAGCTTTGGGACAATCACCAAATTCCCTCAAATGCTGAATGCCTTTGGCCAATGTCTTCATGCTCTCAATTCCAGTGCAAACCAAGAGCAGGTGTAATGGAGTCATATGCCCAGGCTTTTGGAGAAAGGTCTGTAGTTGCTCAAGGGAGTGAGTCAATTAAATTGGTTTTGCTAACAAAAGAAAAAAAGTGTTTAGGATAATGACCCTAAACTCACCTGAGTTTGTCATTTGTGTTATCTATAGTTTTGTATTTTTCTATAGTCATGATTTCTGGAATGGGCTGAAGCCAACAATGCCAAAATATTTCTGATTTATCTGCATTTGTGGTCATTTTCTTGCCAGAGCACATTAGAAATGTGAGCAATAATGTCTTTTCTCAAAAATTTTTTGTCTCTTACACACAAACATTCAGATAAGCAGCTATGCTCCTGGGACCATATCTGAAGAGGCTGCACAGCCAGACATAAGCTGTGATCTAAACAATTGCTTAACTATGTAAAGTTTAGATCTTGAGCTGAGCTTAAGTTTCCATCTCTACTAGCAACAACAGACTGGAACCAAAATCATTTACCCAAATGTCTTTGAACTTCTGGAAGGTTACAGGCAGATTTGATTGCAAGCTTCTTGGCTTGGACCCGCCTCTCTTTTTTTTTTGGATTATTTTTAGGGGGGGTTCAATGTGTTTAGTCAATACCAAAGAGACAGTCCCATTGCATAACAATTTCTGATAATTCTCTCTAGGTTTAAAGGATGTGTACCCAGTGTTTATTTGGCTTAGGGAAAAGGAATATCTGAACTGTGCATCAAGAGCAGGAAATAGCAAACATTTCTGCTTCCACATCTCTCTGAAACACAAAGAGAATATCTTGTCCAGACAAGTAAATTATTAAACTTTATTTTTAAAGTAAGCATAGGAAATGCTTCCTTTATCATCTATCTATTAATTACAAAAGGAAGTATGGCTTTCAAGTCTCTCTTTGACTCCTTAAGTGGAACAAAAGCCTAGTAACAGAACTTTTTATCCACTTCATGTAGTTGTCAAAACACCAGGAGGGGAAGGGGATGTGTCAGATGAAGTAAATACAAAGGGTGAAGCAGCATAGTTGAAAGTCATTATGAAATGGCATGCTCTGTGCAAAAATGATTGCAAATGCAGAGACAATAAAACTTGAAACATTTTAAAATCCAGCACAGTTACACATCTGAGTTTCCATTTATTATGGTTCACTATTTTAAAATGGATCCTGAGTCATAAACATGGCTGCCAGGAGGTCCACCTGGGTCCCATGAAAAAGATAATAAATACCCCTCCCCCGACTTTCTTCTGTCATATTACAGATATTGCCGTGATTGCTTTGGGGCTTTCAACCGGGGCCCTAGGAACTGTGTCCCCTGTGCTTTCCTCTCTCCATAAGTTGTGGTTATAAAACATTTTCATCTGTGCTCTGTATCAGAAAGCATCTGCATTTTATTATATTTCATCTTTGTGCCAAGAAAGGAATATGTTTTGGAACTTCCGAGCACCATCATATAATTTTCATTAATAAAAGGAGGAGGGAAGTACCATCATCCAGCACTTGAAATGACCTTAAAAGGGGAGCCATGTGAAACTGCACAGAAACAAAAGATCTGGACTAGGAGGGCCCAGGTTATCCGTGGTAGAAGTTCCTTGATGTTACACCAATAATGCATTTTGATATTAAAAAATGAAGGGAAGAAAACAAAAAAAAAGGAAAAAGAAAAAAAATTATACTGATTACTCGCTGAACATAAAATACTGATCTTCTGTAGTAGCCATCTATCAGCTGAACTGAAATGTCTTCAGTGGTATAACTAAAACGAGCCATGGCTGGCTGTTTCTTTAAAACTTTGCAGGAGAAAGCAAAGCCTTTACAGCATTTCTTATTATCTATTAATATCTTATTATTTATTTCTAGAATGCTCTGTGCCAGAATTCTCCACTGTCAGCAAGGAGAAGGCTGACCCAGGCTTTTTTTTTTTTTAATGATTTTTTGGCAGAAAGAAGCTATAATGGTGCAGCCACAAACCCAAGGAATTCCCTGGCCTTTCACAGATGTTGGCAAGGTATTAACAGCACCTTGCTCTCTCCTCATCTCATCCTTCCATTTGTTTTTTCGGTATTATAAAGTATATTGGCCTGTGCTGGCAAGTACCTGGTGGCCTGTATGGGGTAGGTGTCTCTTGAGTTAGAGTCAGTGTCATTGGAAAGGCTGTTTGCAATGCAGAAGAGTGAGCTCAGCCCAACTGGTCCCTGTCCTGTTTTCTGATGACATTTATTTTCTCCATGAATTTAGGAGACCATTTAATCTACCTCAGTTTCCCAGTGTATAAAATGAAAAAATATTGGCCTTTGTGAGACCACAGTGAGGGCAAAAGGTCAATCACGGCTCTAAGCTGAGAAGTGCTTTGCAAGTGCAAGTTATTTTTCTGACGTGGTCTTTTTTGCGGAGTGATACAGCTAATATTTTAGCCTTTTTTTTTTTTTTTTTCTTTTTTTTTTTTTTTTGGCTGGTTTAAAATTGTTATCTTGAAAATGCACAATAGCAAATTTTTACAAACTTTAGCCAATCAGGATCGGCCCTCCCAGATAATGTAAATACAATTAGTTGATTTAAAGCACATTTCATGTTATGCTTATCTGCTAAGTGTTTCAGTTATGGCGTTCATACAGAATGAGTCACTCATACATATTCCTCAAGGAAGAGCCAAAAGATGGAAGGAAAATACAGCCTGAGGAAAAAGTCTATAAAGATTTCTCGCTTTTCTAATCCCTTCTCTCTAATGTTTCTTTGTAAATTTGTCAGATGGGAATGAAATTGCCTCATAACTCTCCAGACGTGAAGAGCATCACTGCACAAAATTACGTACTTGTCAAAGCAAGGGGGAATTTATGTTGGTGTTCCTGAGATGTGATTTTATTCAGTCTATTTCCTTTGTGCACATCATAGCAACTAGAAAGACAAAAACAACTAGTTTATGTATATCTTCTCCCCCCCACATACTTTTTTTTTTTCACCTCTGGTGAATTTTTTTGCTTCTATTTTTCCCTTTTGTTTTCTTATCCACCCTCCTCCCTCCTTTTATCTACTGCTTATTGCTAGTGACAGTAAACTTCCATCCAACAACGGTGCGACGAGAGCAGCTATGATTCTACCAGCACCAGGCACTTCAGACAAGTGCTACAGTAATTTCCCTATGGAGCATAGAGAAGGGTGTGGCTTCCTCCTGGTTAGGAAAGATGTTGGTTTAGAAACCTGCAACATTTCTTACAGGCTATCTAATTACTATCTAAATTAATAATTTGCATTATATTTTAGTATTTTAATTTAAACTGTGAATTTTTGCTCCAAAGCTTCTCCAGTTAACCATTATGGTTAAACTTACTGAAAACTTCTTCCAATAATACCTAAGTCCGGATTCTTCATGCTCTTTTTTGAATAATATAGTTTTCAGTCTTCATGCAGTATTTCTTCCTTTATTTTAAAGCTCTGTTATTAAATGAAGTCTGAAGTATTAGGTACAGAAACTTCTCTGATTTCAGCTACCCCTGGCCATGACCTTCTCAAGACATTTAAAAAAAAAAAAATCATCTTTTTAATCCTCCTATTTGTGTTTCTCCAAAACATCTAAGTTGATTTTAAAACCAGTATTAATGGGGAAATAATAATTTTTTTAAATAAACAATTAAAAGCCAACAAAAAGAGATCTTCAAAGCATTATTCTCAATGGATCTATTAACCTCTTCTAAGCAACCAAGATGACTTATCTCGCCTAACAGGGCCTTTAGGTACCCTCTCAAGGCATAGGTTGAGAAGAGATACAGATCTATCAATACATGCTCTGGTTTTCATCTTGGATAATAAATATAGTTTGGATCTTGCAATCTGGCCATATATGAAGCTTTGTATAACTGAAGATGGGCCTAAGTTATAAAAATTAAATGCTGATGCCTCTTTTTTCTTTTTTCCCCTGCTTAGGAAAGTAAACACGAATTTCCAACATATATTCTAAAACATCCGTCTTCTGAGAGGGCCAAAATGATAAACTTTGGTTTGCATGCACACCAAGATGTGTATTTAAAGGTAAAAGAACTATTCTCAAAATGATGAATATGGTGATACAAGAGTATCTGATATGCTGAGGATGTCATGATTTTGCAAGGCATGTTAGAAAAAAATCATTTAACTGGATGCTAAGTGTTTCTGGAAGATGGACTGTGAGGTTATTCATTGTCAAGCAAAACAGCCTTCTAATGTGTGCATCTAAGTGGTCTGTACCAAAACCAGTGTGTCCAGAAGGAGTAGAGAAGTAATCGTGACCCTGTATTCAGCACTGGTGAGGCCACAGCTTGAGTATTGTGTTCAGTTTTGGGCACTGTAGTATAAAAGAGACATTGAGGTGATGAACTGAGTTCAGAGAAGGGCAACAAAGCTGGTAAAGGGTCTGGAGAAATGTCTTATGAGGAGTGCCTGAGGGACCTGAGGTTGTTTAGTTTGGAGAAGAGAAGGCTAAGAGATCTTATTGCTCTCTACAACTACCTGAAGGGAGGTTGCAGTAAGGTGGGTGTTTGTTATCCCAGGTAACTAGCGATAGGATATGAAGAAATGGGCACCAGAGGAAGTTTAGGTTGGATATAAGGAAGAATAACTGAGAGTGCTGAGGCCTTGGAACTGGCTGCCCAGGGAGGTGATGGCATCACCATCCTTGGAGGTGTTCAAAAAATGTCTAGATGTGGCATTTTAGGACATGGTTTAGTGATCATGATAATGTTTAGTAGATGGTTGGACTTGATGATCTTGAAGGTCATTTCCAACCTTAATGATTCTATGATTCTAAGAACTGATACAGTATAAAAAAGATCATAGGTACTAAAGCCCAAGTTCACTCTGTCCTTCCTAAGGAAGTACATGTAAAACCATATTTGAACTAGTTCTCAGAACTGTTTTAAGCTGCAAAAATCTCCATATAGAGTCCATCACTATTTCCTGTATGAAAACACCTAGGAGGCTATGGAGAAGAAAAGTCTGTGCAGATCCTCAAAATGAAGCATCCTCTGTCTTTTTATACTGCTAGGCTCTATAGCTTTTTGTATAACCTTCCAAATATTATCCTTATGCAGTCAAAACCAATCTGTCATTGTATATGATCTCCAAAAATAAATACCTGTTGTACTTACACAGAGTGATAAACTGAAAGATAGTGTCTGCCCCCTTCATTACCACCACTAAGAAACACCTTGAGATTAGTACAGCAGAGAAATAATTCACGGCTGAGAACTTTCAATCATGGACTGTACACCAGGACAGAGATGCTTTATGCTACCTGTTGGACCAAAAGATGAGTGTATTTCTTTTGCCTTCATTATGGTCTGTTCCTATAAGTGTCTGTGTGTGAAACGGTCCTTGAAGCCAATGAGCCCGTAATGTTGTTGGTTAATATTAGATATCTATCAGCATTTTATCTTAGTGAGCATGTAAAATACTGGCTTAAGAACAATGAAGAAGAGCTCCTGGAGTCATCTCAGTGACTTCTTAAAGCAGTTTTCCCTGCAGTATATGGTGTATAAAGTTATCACGATATTGATGGAGCTGGGAGGCTGGTTTTAGCAGGCTTGATCAGGGGCCTGGAGATACCTGCAAAGAGCAGCAAAATAAATGCCAAGCCACATATTGTAGAGTAACAAGAAGAATTTTTATTATTGCTTTTTTTCCCTTTTGTATTTTCCTTACAATTTTGATCAGATGTACATTGTTTATAACCCTTAGTTTACTAGCCCCAAATATCATTACAACATCTGCACTATGATATATGTTTGGTTGTTACCCTTTTAATGGATAAAAAAAGATTTAAGTACTTCATTCTGTTGCATTTTGACAGCTGTTAGCCATCATTTTTCCATTCACCTGCATTTAGCAATCCCATAAAGGGAGGCAATCTTAGAACTAACAAGAGCTGGGCACTGCAAGGTGATAATTCTGTATCACTTTGGCCTATAAATACCTGACAGGCTTTGCGCTGAGTCAGCAGTCTGTAACAAAGTGGCAGCCATGCCCTTTTATCTGTGTGAGTGTTTCACAGCAATTGGACTATCAGCCCCTGCAGTGAAAATCCATAGTATCGATCAGGCTATTTCTCCACTGTAATTCTTTTGTAGGAAATCCCTGATGACAAATTTTATCTGCACCACTTTTTGATCGCTGGTTTGATGTAAGCGATCTCCAAGGGCAGAGTTAAGCTCCTGGCCGTTCCACATTATCAAGCACTAGCTTTATTTACTGAAACTACAGTTGTGGTCACCAACAAAAATAAAAAAGCAAGAGAGAGAAAGGAGGAGGTGGAGGAGGCTGAAAATTAAGAGCAAAATAATATTTCAAAATGCAGGAGCAGCAGGGAAAAAAACAGTTACATCAGCTACTTGATTCTTGAGTGTAAGTTATAAAAGCATGTACTGCATTTATAAACACATAAATAGTAGAAATCTATTTTGATAAAAATGTCTACATGATATAGGGCTGTATCTTGAAAGTGGAGTCATTTTGGACCTGATCCTGTAAGCTCTTGATCATGTGAATAAGCCCTGCTGGGAATGGACTATGCATATCATATCACTAAGCAGAAAGAATTTGATTTCATTCTATTTTCAAATTGATAAATATTCCTTCTGAGCTGCTTCACTTCTAGTTATTGCAGTATGTCTCGGGCCACACAAGGGCTTGCTGTTGTGTTAAGACTTCAGGTATTCTTTGTTTCAAGGGGTGCAGAGCTGGGGTCTGTTCAGACGTGCATACAGAAGACTAGATGCTCATGAAAAGCTTATATGTACAAACCTCTGGTTTAAGTGTATTCACAGTAGAAACTTGTATTAGTGATACCACCCTGTGGATTAGATTAGGCTCTTTAGTCTAAAAATTTAACTAGAAAATGCTACAAAAGGAACTTCACAATTTTCCAGCCTGCCTGAGCTGAGCTAAGTATTACAGAATTCAGAACTTATGTTAATGTAAAGTCAAAATTTATTTTACTTTTGATTTAAATGTAGGTTATTGTCTCAGCAGAGTTATTACATATTATCCCTTGGACACCCTAAGTTTCTAAATTTTCAGTTCCTGATGAATTAACCCTTTAGTCCTGTACCCTTAAGGAAGTTTTCTCCCCGACAGTCATTGCCGCAGTAATTGGCATTACTTAGTATGACTCTGAAGAGATGTTTTCTTTTTACCTAAGTGATGCAGCATGAAACAGTGAAATGGTGTCATATGTTTTTATTTAAAGCTCTGCGTCATTGACATATCCCAAACATGGCACATACAGTACAGAATTACCTAGGAAAATAGTTTACCTCTGGTTTGTTTTTTCACCCAAAACATGTTAAGCACAAAACTAAAAATAGCTTGCATAGCAAGTTCTACATCAAGAAAATATCTGTTTGTATAGTTAGACTCCTGGATACAACTATGTCGCTCTGCTAAAATTCAGCTGCCTAGTAAACATGTATCTTTGGATATATGTTTACTGAGCAACATATATTGAATTAGGCATGGAGCCAGTCCAATTTCATGACTACACCTTTGAAAAATTGTCTGCTTAATACTGAGAAGAATAATTGTTATGTGAAGGGAATAGTAAATATTACCCACTAGAATGGATTTTCAGCAGATAATGTGAAATAATTTGTCCATTCAGAAACCTATCCCAAAAAAAGCACTTTAATCATTTTCTTCAGCAATAGCTCAGATTAAATAAATTAATAGCAATTAAGAATCTAGAGTAATTGGGATTATTTGGGAAAAGCTATTTGGGCTTTTCATATGGTTGATCACATTCAAAGTCAGAGTAAGTTCAAAGTTTGAGTCAGTTTGATTCATAAAAGTAGAATCATAAAAGCCAGAGACACACAATAAGATTTTCAGGGGGAGCTGAATGAATTTCAAAATCAATGAAATCCTTTATTTAAGTTTTATGGACTACATACCTCTATCCAAGATTTTTGACATAATATACTGAACAAAAATTCAAAGCATGCAGTTTAGCCCGAAGTCTGTTGTTATTACTGAATTATCATAAATCCCAAACACATTGCACAACAGTTTTTCCCTAAATTATCATAGGGTAATCATCCATTCTTTTCTATACCTATGAATGCATTTTTACCCTGTGCTTGAAAGGTTAGCAGAGCTGTGACTGGACTGACCAGTGTAAGATCTAATTCATTAATTACTGGTTTATGTTTCAACCTTGTTTTATAAAAAGGTATTTCAAGTGCAGTTGCCTCTGGTACCAAAGAGAAGAGAGAGCTTTGTGGGTAGTGCCTAACCCATATTAGGGTCTTACAGGCTAGTGCCAACTTTGAGGTACTGATGACTTTTGAAAAAGTATCTGCTATGGATTATTTATAAATTATTTGAGTTTATGTTTTATCTTTAAATTTGTTCCTGATGAAAAGTGCTAAATTGACATCAATAGAGTCTCATTTTGTGTGTGTGTGGTATAGACAGGTGTTCACTCAATGCTACATTAAGACCACCAACCCATGTCACTTAAACTACTGAACAGACATCAAGTAATGACTTCCAATTACTCCTAACCTGAGCTTGAGTTGAACCAGTGACCTTGAAATACTCTGTATCCCATTAACAGTTCCCTAAGCCTTCCAGTCCCATGGTGTTTGATTGTTCTGAATACAACAGAAGAGCTTTCTTTCATTTTTCTTTATTTCATTTTTTTAAACTGCTTAAAATTAGGGGTGGATAGGTACTGAAATTCTTAATTTACAGTTTCTCTGTATCTCTAATACGACATCTAGAAGAACAGCTTTCATTTTCACTGAGAATACCTCCTGCTGAAATGAAATTCTCTTTTCTCAGTCCTTGATGCCTTGTCTGTCACTGATGTATTTTGCACACCTAGATCTCAAGAATCAGTAAAAGCTGCCATGCTTCTGCCTTGCATTACATTACAGCATGATCTCAGACTCTCATGGTGAATCCTGGTATATCTTCTTCATTATGGGAGTGTGTTAAGGGCTGATCAGGTAATAAGAAATGAGCCATTAAATGATTATTTCTGTTTCTGGAAGATCTCTCATTAGATTTTCTGTATTGATTAGATAATTTATTTTTTTCCCCCTATTTTATTGTATCTACACTTAGAAAGGGTTACTCAAATATTTGATATTTTCATCAGGTCAAGTACCATGCACCAATGCATCTTGTACCACAGCAAGTGCTTGCAGGGAAGGAGAGGGCAGTGGGCCACCATGGCTGGGGCTGCAGGCTCACCTGTTGGGGTGGCTTAGCCTCATCTTGTGCTCCAGTAAGTGACTTGCTAATGGTAGAAACAAAGGCAGCAATAACTTTGTACTTGCATATTAAAATAATAAACACTGTCTGTAGCATTCAACCAGCTGTAAGGATTTGCCAGGTCATTTGCACTTTCACAGTCTAAAACAGGCTCAGCTGCAGCACTTTGGTGTACCTTTGTGACACCTTCTGCAAAGAAAAGGTGTCAGTTCATTATAGCTTGTAACCCACCACCTGCTTGTCTCATACCCATACTAAGAGATCCAGTGGTACTGTTGGAAAATTTCAACCCACTTTCTTCTCCAAATGGCTCTTGCTTTGGGGTGAATTCGGTGTTTTCATTAAAGGTAAATCTGGAAAGAGCACAGACATTAATGCAGATTACAGGCCAGAAATGCTAAGCAATAACAGCGTCCTTTGATCTACTGAGATATGTCTGTTGTAAATACTTTTGTACTCCTGAAAAACAACACCGTGTAGTCCTTGTCCAGATAAACAGAGAAATTACCCATGAAAATCGTGGTAACTCCTGCCCTGCTGAGCACATATATCCTACAGTCCCTTCCCCAACCCTGTGGTTTGGGTCTGGTTCTGGGCTGATACAGAAGAAACCCCATTTTGACAGGGACAAGCAGACCAACACTCACCTCACAGCTGAACATGATAGTGGTGTCTGGTAAGCAGATCCCTCTATGATGGACTTGTTTCAGGAGATATCTGCATGTCTTACTACCATGTTCTCCTTCAGAAAATGCACCAGCAACACATGCTCCCTTTTAAAACTGAAGTTCCTGATGAAGTTCTGCTACTGTGCAGGAAGAAACCCATGAGATTTACAGTGCCAAAATGAGACCTACCAGAAGCTTCACAGGCAGAGTAAGCACTTTGGAAAAGGACCTTCTGAGGGTTTTGGGTCACTCCTCCAAGAACTGTGCTTTATCTGGTGTGTCTACTGTGAAGTGTCAAACCATTCTTTGGCAATAATCATCAGGATAAAAAGGAAGGCACATGCTTTCTTTGCCCACAACCTTCCACCCCCATCTCCCCATTTTTCTATTCAAGTGAAACTTAAGTTAAAAATTGCTTTTTGTAAGTCAGTTACTGTATCTGGCTGTAATGGCACTTTTCAACAGGAGAGGATTAAACCTGAGTGTTCCCACACTGCAGTCTGAGTCCACATATATGCTGATATCCAGCTTTAAAAGGAAGAATTTAAGCCCACCTATCCTATACCAAAAGAGGTCAGGAGATGGTTTTGGATAGTGGATCCTGAGCAGGCAGAGAGTAGGAAAAGACAGGAATATTATTTTTAAGGGCAGGATTTAAGACTCACTTATGTCCTTATTATTTCCTCATTGTCTAGACAGCTTCTGCTCTTCCATCATGGTACTGGTTTTTGGCCCCATTCTCAAGGGTCTTGTTCACCCTGTATGCTTTACAATATATTTAAGTGCCTAACCAATATATGATTTTAGTAAGATAGTCTCACTTTAGGCTTCAAAATGGAATCTTTACTTTACAAGGCCTTTAAGATCAACCATGTAAAGTACTAGGCTCTATACATGGGAAATTATTCATGCTGGAATTTACAGCTGAGGTGCTGTTCACATGCAGGGCTCTGATTTACCCCTTGAAGAATGAAACAACTCTGTTGCAAACAGCATTTGGAAAGTAAGAGGTTTCCTGCCCCAAACTTGTCATCTTGATGGTGTTGCTGACTGCACATAGCCTTTGAATACAATTTTAATATGACAGGAAGGTAGATGTAGTTTGGCCAGGTCTAAATAAATATATTCTCAAAGGGTATCAGCATTCAGTCAGGTTGTTTTACCTTGGCAGCTTGAACCAGAAAAAACTATTCCTTTAAGTACAGGGGTGCTTAGCTGGTGCAAACCAAAACTATAGTAAATGTATCTTCCAATGACATTACATTGGTGCAATAGTGAGGTTCTTCCCTTTAACACACTGATGATATTAATTGTAATTATAAGCTGTACATCAGGTTTCATCAGACCTGTCTTCCACCATCAAGCAAAAAGTCTAATAAATTACTGAAGTCTTCCAGCTACAAGAAATTCCACTTCGCATCTCCAAGTGTTTTTCTTTGCCACAAAATAACAAGCAAGTTCCATGTGTTTGTATCAGTTCTGAAAGTGTTGTCTGTAAAAGTCATGTCATAACCTCAATCAATCACTAAACATTGGCCAACACTTGGGTAGATGATCCAGAAATACTACTTACTGGGATTATACTTCAGAAAATAACATATTGGTGGCTGACAGCAGCAGCAAAATACTTTATAAGGAGGTCAGATAACCCAGAATTACCCATGTAGTTTCTTTCTATAGCTTCTGGGGCTGCATCTATTTACACACTTCTAAGTATATGCCACAAAGTGGCATGTGGAAACTGCATGGCAGGAAGAGCACTTAGAACTATTTACTGTCATGAATATACACAACCATTGATGGTAATCAGTTTTCAGTATTCCTTAACTTTCCCAAAGAAGCACTGGAGCTCACAATAGAGGTATAAAGACAGCAAAAAGGACGCTGTGCTATAGAGGGTGATGGAAGCAGGGTGTATTGATGCAGCATGGAAGTGGGGTGCTACAGAGCACTGT
The DNA here is from genome assembly GCA_024605025.1 of Megaceryle maxima. NCBI lineage: Eukaryota > Metazoa > Chordata > Aves > Coraciiformes > Cerylidae > Megaceryle > Megaceryle maxima. The sequence goes on along the minus strand of JANHGN010025420.1, from coordinate 113,878 downwards.
AAATACATGGCTTTCCACAGAGGGGGCTGAATTCTTTGTTGCCAAGCTAAAGGGCAGAAGTGGCCCCTGGTCAGTCTTCTGCCTCAGTCTGAGCCTGCAGGCAGACAGGCAGCCGTGGGTGCACATGGAGAGTACTCAAAGCAGGGAATCTGCAGCTACTCATTGCAATAACTTTTCTGGAAATATTTCCCCAGAAAATCTACTTTAAAGAGGACTTTAATGTGGATCTCTTCAGCCTGGTAATCAAATAACTCGCATGGTAATTATTAATGTAATTAGCTATTACTAATTATTTTTCTAGAGCTAAATTCCTAAATGTTTGTATGTATTTATTAATTTATTTCACTTGCTCATGAATATACATATTAAATTTTCTAGATATCAACATAGTTCACTAATTAATCAGTCTGTTATGGAATAACAAAATGCCACTGACCATTTAGACCCATGGAGAACACAGTCTGTAGAACTTAAGTCTGTCCTTTCTTAGACTGGATATTTAAAATTTATGGATCTGCCAGTCAAGATATAATAAAATGTAGAAACATGCTTGTAAAAAGAAATGTGATATTTACTGTTCAGCCATGTAATATCTTCTACTTATACATCTCCCTTGAGGATAACTTGATGTTATTGTAAGTGTAGTTTTCTTAGACATGTTCCATTTTCCTTTTTTCAAGTTCTTCCTTTTTGTAATTTTCTCTTTGGGTTTGTTTTTTTTTTTTTAATTTTTCTTGGATCTGCTTTGGAAAGTGCCAGCCCTTGAAAAGAGTTGCATTGCAACAGCAGAAATGAGTAACTTTTGAGACATACTAATAGGCTTATTTTAAATAGCTTGCAATATAAAACTGAAGAGCAGTTCAGAATGAGTATGTTTAAGATCACTGAGGATTTAGACTTCAGTTATTTGTTCCAGGGCCAGTCTGAACACCTTGGACTGTTCACCATCACTAAATCAACAAAAGTCAGAACTGGGGCCTTTCAGTGGAGTTTTCCTGTTGTTTTTAAGCCAGTTGGTAAAGTTCTGACTCTTTTCCTTAGCAAGCTCTGGGAATTTGAGATCTATTGCAAGCAGATAAGTGGTTTAAATGAGAGAACAAGTGAGTATATCCAAACTAGAACACAGTTCTGAAATTAAAATCCTCATAACTTGTCTGTTATTCTAGCATACTGTAAGGGTAGGAGCCATGAGGTGTCTCTGGTGTTACATCTGTCTGTATACAGAAGTCTGTCTGTATATGCACATCTTATTCCAAATACTGCAATTCTGAAAGGATGCCAGCTTTAGGTCTTAGGAAGCAACAGTGTGTGTTTTGTAATACTCACTAAATGCCATTTGATGATGCCTGTTGGTGAAAGAATAGAGAATACATGCTGTAACTTCAGGTCTCCTTGCTTTTATCACTTTACTTGCTTTTATGATGTGTGCAGTGAAAAAAAAAATCTCTTGTGAATGCAAGTCTAGCTTTTACTGCAAGGGTTATTAAATGTGGAGAAGCAGTACAAGCCCCTCTGCCACACATAAAAGGTGTTGCCTATGTGGTCAGCCAGCTGGGGAACAGAAGGGACTGCTTCTCGCCATGGAGCTAGTCTCCATGACAATTTATGTAATAGCTTGGGGAAATCCCTGTGATGGGCCAAGGAAGACAGTGGATCCACTCTGTCTTGAAGCTCTACTACCCAATGCAATAAATCTGGAGGAGATGTAACTGCTCCTTCAGCATCCACAGAGGCCTCCACCTTACGCCAGATTTGTTTCATGAATTTCTCTCTTCTCATTGCCTTAAGCACAATTACAAATACATTATGCAGTGTGAATTTTCACCCTTTTTTAGCATTCAGCAGTGCTATAAAACACCCTCCTTTCCCCTTAGTGTACTGGGTTGAAATTAGTGCATTCCCCAAATACCCTGCTGCCTGTGCCATCCCACTGTGACCCAGAGAGGGGATGCTACAACCAAATGCTTCTCCTGATGGGATTTAGTCAATCACATCCACAATATCTTCCGACCTCAGCTTTCACAGAGGTCAGGAATCCAAGTCTGCTGCTGATCCCAGGTCACTGCACAATGAGCTGCTGCCAGGCTCCGAGTGATAATAAGCTCTTGATTTTCAACTGGGGGAACAGTATGATGTACTAAACAAAACAAAGTCAGATCTATTTATCCATTGGAATGAGCATACGCTTCTCTCTCCTCCTAGAGGGGCTTCAGCTGCTCATTAGATTGCATCCTTTTAAGTATATTTTTGGCAGCAAGGCATTGCACAGCACCAGGCGTTGTGCTCCACTTTAACGTGGTGCAGAGTGTGCCATGGTGTATTGGCATCTCCTGCATGAAACAGAATTTGACAGAAATTTAGAAGAAGCTGGGATTTGGATTGAGAGGCAGTGATCAATTCTGACAGCGTCCTGCTCAGCTCAATATTATCTCTGAACAGCCTGGAACCAAATGCCAGCGTGCAGTGCATTTCTTCCCAAAGTTCAAGAGGGTAGATGTAAACGCAGGCCGTAAAAGACCTGCATGTCTTGAGCTTGTATGGGCTGTAATTCTTTCCAGCAAAGTTACCTTTCCTGTTTCTATGAATTACTCTTACATTCTTGTAAGAGATACGGTTTGAGGTATTTATGGTGCATTCAATTCTGCTATCATTGATTTACTGGACTAAACCTGCTCCAGGATATGATGTAAAGCCCCTAATTCCAAAAAAACTCTTACATCTCAGTGAGAACAGCATTTTCTGCCCTGTTGCCCTCAAGCAGATGACCAGCGGAGATAAACAGAGGGCACTCCACTCTCGGTTGCAATGTGCTTGGTGATGTGAAGGAATCAATCAGACAAAAGCAGATTATTAGAGTGTCTGAGAGAGATCAAACATTGCTGGCATCTTCACCCACACACGGTTGATTTACAGGCAAGCTGATAAAGTGCTGCAGCTCACTGTCAGAAGTACATGACAGCTCCTCTAGCTCTATGGATAAATTATTGCTGAAGCCCATGATAACATTTCTCCACCTAGCAACCAAACATAACAGGATGTGGCTTTTAGTACTTGGAGCCAGAATGATACAAAGAGAAAACACAGAAACTCTTCAAGCAGCGAGGTAGCACACTAAGAAAGAAAGGCATGAATAGCTTTTCACACACGCACGCACTCAGCGTGTGTATATCTATATTGGCTCTACTGGCATAAAATTGACTTTGTGTTAGAGCCACGTATTTGAAAATACACATATGTGCCAAAATGCACATAATTGGTGCAGACAAAGACTGCAGGAGTGGGATGGCAGCAGTGGTAATCATGCAAGTGTGCACCCATGCAAACTGAAACTCAGGGCTATGGGAAGGGTCCCTGTATGGGGGTTTGTGACTGTCCAGCATGCCTGTATACACAAGGCTGTGCTGCACGAGTGGATAGGAGCATATAAAGAAAGCATTAGGTGTTTCCTTTTGCTTGGAGAAGTGCCAGCAATGTAAAAGCAGCAAATGATCCAGGCTTTAAAAAAACCTATCTTGCCTTAAAAAAAGGCAAATCAAAATAATCCAATTATTTGGAAGAGAGTGCTAAAGAAAGGTGCAATTCAGATATTCTCTTTATTTTTATCCGGTGTCTTATAAAATAATAAGTAATATAATCTGCTAAATATTGCATCATGGCTATTAGACACTGGGACTGCTCTCAAAAATTAAGTTGGGTTAATTAGAGCATGTACTATGTGCCTATAAAAGACTAAATCAGGCTCTGTCTCAGGAGCCAGACGTGAGTGCTTTTCAAAAACTGCGAATGTGACCCTGACAACTTAAATTCTAAAGTATAGCGAAAGTACTCACAGGTTAGAGGTTCTGCTGCCTCAGATGCCTTTAAGAAATTTTCTTACTTTGAAATACCCTTCCTTATTTAAAAATTGGGTTTTTTCTCTTTGTTGCTCTATTAGAAGTCAACCCACAGAAGAATAGGGAAAAGAATATAGAAATTATTGTATGAAAGAAAATATGAAACCTGTTTATCTGCAGTGTTCTGCCAAATGAACAATCAAAAAATGTATTTTTTCTTCTCCCTGTGGCTCTTTTGGTTCCAAGAATTTAGAAAAGATGAGAGGTAAGTGAGAAATTCTGAGATGTAAAAAATGTAAGCTGATGATATCCCTGAAGTAATTCTTCATATTATTTGTTAGATTGTCATATTAATGACTCAGTATTGTTTATATTAAGGACTCTACTGTTTATCTACAAACCGTGATCTAAGACCAGTTTGCATTTGTACATTTCAATTGTGGTTCTTTAGTCACTGCTGTGATTGAATATAGTCCCAGCAAGCAAGCTCACATGTTGGCATAATTAACCATTTGCACTTGTTAATACCTGCACAACTGCATAAAAGTATGGACCTGTATGAAAGTGTGGACCTGTATGAAAGTATGGACCTGTATGAAATCATGGACCTGATTTGAATGTTTTTCTTATTAATAAGCATGTTCCTAGCTGGATTATTTGAAATACATCTTACCTTATGCCTACTGGAAGTTGAGTGCAAGGTTGAAACCTGTGATTGTTCATCATATTTTAAAGTCTCCATCTAATTTTAGCATACCCTACACAGACTTACACATTACAGGTCGGTTTCTGTTGGACCTCATGGGGAGGATTTAACAGTGCAACTCTTGTAAAAGCCAACAGAAATTGCACGGCTTAATCCTTGCATGCTGCATTGAAAAATTACCCATAAATATTTCACCATTATGTTTTATTATTACAGTCAAATTTGTTTTATGTACTTATTATTTAAGGGATAATAGGGCAGGTGTCCCATTTTATGAGGCAATAATCTGGTTCATGTTGGCTCCATAGTTTATCCCTACTAGTGAGATGCATTATCACCAAGGGATATGGGGAGCTTGTCTTATTATAGTAATAATACCTTATATTTCTACGGCACCTTTCCTCTAGAATGTTCCTGAAGTATTTTACAAATCCTATTTGATATTTGACAACTGGGATTATTTTAAGGATTATTTCGACAATGCCAGTTCTGGAGTCAGATGGAAACCAGACTATAGACCATACAGATAGCTTCTCTTGAATCTCTGAAAATGTTTGCTGTTTGTACATCTCTTACTCAGATAGCTGGGTCTACATGTGCAGGGCATAAGGTGCCAAATACTGATGGATGTCCTTGGCTGTGGGACCATGGGTTCACACACTCTGGAAGTGGAACATGATGCCCTTCAATTCAGATGTCTTGTAAATATCTTTTTGTAAGGTACATCAGAAGCAGCTCTCTGAGGAGGGTTTGTGAGAGCTGGACTGCAAGTGTGCAGAGACAGCCCTCACATTTATTGGAGGGTTTGCTTGAAAACAGATCAAAGGGGAATGATTCCCACCCCTTCATTAGGTAATGCTCTTCTACCAGATGACTTAGATTACATATTCTCAGTATGGCCATAATTATAGTTAGTGCCCTCGAGGTAGATGCAGGTGCTTCTGACAAAAGAAACCATTCTACTTTCTTCTATGCAGCTTCGTTGTGCAATAGTCTGAGTTTGCATCAATATATTAGCTATATTCAATTGCAAATAATGTATTAACTATGTTCAAGCTTGGCCCAGGCTGCTATTTTTCTTGAATACCCGTGACTGGGTGTAAAACTGAAGTTGCCTTACATCCTGAAGTGTCAGTGTGTGCCCATTCCCAGCTCCCTCTTATGAGCCAGTGCCACGTGGAGTCTTGGTTAGTCTCTGAATAACATTATCTAACGTATACGCCGTGCATGCCCAGCCCCAGTTAACACTGTGTGCCACAGCGACAAAGTATTTCAAGCCCTTAGATGACTTCAGAGCTTGTGATTCCAGCATTTCCTCTGTTACATCCTGCCCTGGGGAAAAGAATTGACAGATTTTACTAAAAGTTAAAAAAAAGAAGGATTTACTTACAAATATTATGAGGTTTTTTTCTTTTTCTGCTGCTTCTTTTTTTTTCCTTTTGTTCTTTCTCTTCAGCTGTGAATCCAGAAAGGAAAGAAACTTGTATGTTTTGCTATGAGTATCTAATAACTTCCAGTAATAGAAGTGGTTTATTTCTACTTGAAAGTTGAAGCTAGCTCTGATGAAGTTATGTGTTCTTTGATTAAATAAGATGTATAAGGCTGAGTCTGCTCTCTTAACATCCCATAGTCACAAGGGCATTAGCTACTGAGAGGTAGTGTTACTCATTCCTCCCTTATCCACAATCCCAGGCTGACCTAAAAAACTTTCCCAACTAGCACCTCATTGAAATTGCCAGATCTCCACATTGTTAGAATTTTACTATTTGAATTTTCCCCATAGGGAAAAAAAAAAAATATCCAGGGTTTTGCTTACTTACATCTTGCATGATTCAACTTTCTCAGAATATACTATTTAGCATTAGAGGAAAAAAAGATGTTTCTACTGTCTTCATAGAGAATTAGTTGAACAACTAGATTTTTTAAATATTAGTGCATAACTGTGCCAGTAGTTAGTTAAAAGGATTTTTATGAGCCCCCACCTTTGTTTTTGAGTACCTAAACACCTCAAAATATTTCATTTTGCAATACTTCAGCATTGTGGCTAAAGGATAATGCTTTCATTAGATCTATCATCCATTCACAAAATATAGCTCTGTGCGACATTTACATCAGTAAAACAAATCATACTGTGCCTCAACTTTCCCCCATTAGTAACTGAATGGATGTCTTGCCTCACCCAGGCAACAGGATATGTCAAAAGTTCATTGGATTTACGGATAACAAATCACTGGCTATCTTTCAAGCATTGTACAAATTATCAAACATTATTTTATGTCACCGAGTGAGCTGACTGGGCCATGATTCAGGCATGTGCTGAAGCACCTTGTTGACTTCAACATCTAAATATCTAAAATGAGTGTTTAGAATAAGAAAGAGAGACATGTTTTCTTTCTTCCCTGGACCTGTGTGTAGGAGATTAATTCCTAATTCATACTTCAAGGAGTATCAAAGTTTATCAACACCTAGTATTTTGAGCATCTGGTTCTACATTTCCTCTTTTCATTTGTTTCTTTTTTTTGCTTGCTTATTACAAACTCTCAGGTTTTCATAACTCCAAGAAAGTTGATACTTTAAAAAAAAAAAAAAAAAAAAAATGTTGCATATGTCTCATTAAATTCAACTGCTAACATTTCTAATATTTCCTAATGACACCACTATAAACTAAACATTGGAATGAAAAGATCTATGACAAAAGTAGAGCCTAGAGACATTTAATGCAAATGCATTTCTAGGGTAGCTCAGGATTTGTTTTGGGAATCTATAGAAGATTATAGAAAATTGGTTCAATTATGCCCTCAATTACAATGTGTAAAGTCATTGTACCCTGCAACTGATGGCAGAATTGGGACCAAACAGTGTATATTGAGAAATATGATGTAGTTTTTATGTTGATTTCGTATTTTCTGCTTGCATATGGTATTCTATATTTCTGTCTGTTATTTATGCAAGACAGTTGTCCTTTGTTATCCGATTGTTATTTGTTTAAATAATAACCAAAATAGAGCTTGGAGGGCATGTGTCACAAATGGCCCCATTACAATGCTTTATAATATCCCATTCCTAAAGTAAACAATGGTGTGTTTCTCATGCTATGTCCAAGTCCAGGTGTTCAAACTCTGTTGAAATCACTGTTACACAGAAACAGGAGAATTATTAAAGAACTGTCCTGTCTTCTCAAAAAAAACCCACAGTGCAGGCAGTGATGTACAAGTACTTCTTGAACAACCCTGTTCCCATTGATGATACCCCTTAACCTTCTTGGCTCCAAACGAGCCAGTCTTTTTAGTCTCCAGAAACTATTCCAATCCAGATGCCAAAGAAGGTGCCAGTAATTGTTTTGCTGGTTTTGTAGGATGGTTTTCTGATTCGTCAGACACCACTGAGCAACTGTTATTTATACTCATGGAAATTTCAGCTGTGTTAAGAGACTAGCTACGATGAAGGCTGATAGGCCCTTGACAAACACTGAGTTTTTTGTTACTGCTGATATCGCAGGACTTTGAGTGCTCCCAGGAATTAGGATGTTTTTTTCTAATTCAATACCTGTGGCCAGAACCAATCTCTATAAAACAAAGTGTGCTAGAACATGTATAAAATATGAAACAAATACTGTAGTTGGTATTTGCAAAGAACATTGAGAGTATAAATCGTGACTTACAAAGCCAAAGGAAGATGTCAGAAGAGTTAACCAATGTTGCTTGTCTCCTATCTTGATCTGGTCTAAGAATACATGGATCCTTGGTTTGCAGTTAGGCTTGCATGATTTAGCTGATTATAGTTAACAGAATCTGTCAAGATCTTCTTGTACCCCATAAATGAGCTCCCAAAATGTATGGCACATAATTGTCTCCTGATTTTTTTAAATGAAAGCCTTTAGCAGCCAGGAGATTCTACAGTTCTCTGAGTATTCAGACAATTGAAACACGATAAAAAAGAATCCTTTTCTGTGGCATCAGGGTTTGGGGTTTTTTTTGAGGCTGTGGATATTAGGACTTAGATGTGTGATGCTTTTGTGATCAGCAATACAATTCTATATTCATGAGAAAGTAAAATATGAAGCATAGTGTAAAGTAGCTGTTGCATTCGTGCTTTATCTTGAAACAGTAATTGAATAGCTGCTAAGTGCTGAATCCTGAAGGGAAAAAAAAAAAACCCTGAATGGTTCTTTGGCACTCTTCTGCTACAAGAGTCCATCCATCCATCCTATTTATGAAATGCCTTCATATTTTGGCCTTCTGAAATTGGACCAAATATGTTTCAGATGCAATGTCTGTATTATCTTGTGCTTTATCGGGGAGGGGAAGAGGGCAGTGAATTTCCATGAATTCTCATTGTTGTTATCTCTCTGAATATGCAGCCCAGACAAAGAACTCTTTGAATGTAAAGTAAGAGAAGTGCTAATATGCAGCTATAGCTTGATGCTGAACTCTTACAAGCATGAAAATCTCACATTTCAGTCCATGCAGCATCTCTAGCTGTTAATATACAATAAGAGAAGGCACGGTGAAGCCCTAGCACCATGGAAAGTTTTTAATAGTCTGCTGAAGGTGCCATTCATCACACTATTGAGTGTATCTGTCATCCGATTAGCTTCCTCAACTTCCATTAAAATGGAAAATGAGGGCTGCACAGGTTCAGTACCTTTTAGGTCACCAGCAGCTTGCAAAACCTGTGTCTCCTAAAGGTGCCTGACCTCTGATGGAGGTGACACTGCTTGACTAATTTGCCCATGACAAATTTATTGGCTGTTTTGTTCTTGGTAGTTGAACTACTTCAGCACCATCCCAGATGTCGCTCCACGATACTTCTCTCCTTGATGCAGACAAAACTAAAAAGTGCTGCTTTTCCACCAGGACCTCAATCCCAACACGTTTTTGTTGCCTGCAGTATTTCACAGGAAATGTAAACAGCCTGCCTCTGCTTGGAGCTCAGCAATAGCCAAGTTCCTGGCAAAAATATTGACAGAAAACAAAAGCTCCCTGTAGTTACAGAAGGTCTCATAAGCTTAGGTTAGATCTTTGGCCTCCCAAACCGCTGAAGTCTGAAAGAATTGTGGAATTTGGCTCAGCTGGGATGCCTCTTTCCTGCACCAAAATTTCAACACAAACATAAAATGAAAATTTCTTTCTTCAAACATACTTAATTGCTTTCAAGTTTTGGCACTTTTTGTTACTATTGGATTTCCAGGGTGTCCCATGGTAATGATTAGAACTAAGCAAATACCTCAAAATATTTTCCATGAAAACTCCCTTGACTAAAACATTGAATAGCCTTCAGCTGTGTTCACACCCCTTTCATATTTGCTTTCTCTGAATATTCCAGTGACTGATTTATGGGCAGAAATGTTAACTGAAACAGTAATTTTTAAGGGAATGTTGTGTAACTTTTATGGAAACCAGATTTTAAATATGGATCTAGTAATTAAATGCAGCCTAATTGGAGCAAAAATAATACCAGGTGATTTGAGTCCACTCATTCTAAGTAACTCATCTCAGTGTCCAAAGGTGCAGGGAATAGTAACAGAAGTCTGTGTCCACCATAAAGACCAAATATTAGGACCAGATGCAGACAAAACTTAGGGGGTACTCAATGAGCTTTGAAAAAGTGTCTGAGCAGCGTATTTGTCCAGCTCCTGTTGACAAAATGCATTCATAAATCTGGCTGTAACTCAAAATATATGCTGGACATTGAATACATTTGAAAAATGTGAAAGTAATTTAAAGTTAATTGTGAACATCAGAAGAGACTGAGGTCATTGACTTAGTTGTTTACTATGAATAAGTTGATTTGCCTTACTAATGATAAGGGGTTCTTGTCTGCTTCTTGAAGACATCATTGTCAAAGAGCAGATATTTGCATATTGTTCTTCAACATCATTAGTTTTGTTTTGGAAGGTGACTCATTAAGACCTACATTTTGAAAAGTATACAAATATTGTGTATCTAATTTGCATCAGGTGAGATCTAAATAAATCAGGTGAGGTTGCACAGAGGTGGCCAGTCATAGCATCCTTGGATGTGCAAGGATGCATAGAGGCAATTCATGTTATAAATTGCATTTGTTAAAAAAGCTGTTTTAAAAAACAGGTTTAAAATATGGTCTTAAACCTCTCAATATTTGTATGTGAAGCTCTTATCCATTCTGTAGTATGTTCCAGAGAGAGACAGCTTTGCTGGTACAGGGAACCTTAGACAGAGCTGCATTATTCCCTTATGAGTGCAAAAAATATCTTCGTGCAATATCTGAAAAAACTCATTTAAATGCTCTGTGAATACAGCCCTTCCCAAAGGCCAAGATGTATTCATGTATTTTGGATGATCTTCAGCTAGAAAACTGTGCAGCTAATGCACCCATCTTACCATGTAAAAGATTTAAACAACAACAAAAAAAAGAGATAAGATGAAAAAGCCAGCCTACTGTCTCTAACCTAGATTCATGCTTTTAAATAAAGATGGTCTGAGTATGTTCTTGTTACCAAATTCAACAAGAGCTATGGTTCAGTCTTTAAAAATTAAGAGTCAGAGTATCTTCTTAGGAATACTTACACTGTGTTGTACCTTTTTCACCTTTCTGGTAAAATCTCTTAAAATATCAGAATCAAACAGTAATTTCAAGGACAGAGAGTGCTTTGTTTTGTTTTTCTGTGAGAAATGGAAGGACTTCAAAGGATAGAAACTATGAGTAGATATGTTTAGGTGCTTTACCCAAAAACTGGCAAAGTCCAAACATAGACTACACATCAGGTTATTAAAGATACTCCAATGGCTACCATCTCTTAGGAAGGATGCATAAGTGAACACACTTTAGTTTCCTTTTCTTTCCTAAAAAATAATTAGTTTACACTACTGCTATCACATGCTAAATTAAGACGTGTCTTTCTTTTATTAATACGACAGCTATTTTCTGAGCTTCTTCAACTTTTCTAAATTTTCTTACCACAAATACTGCTCATTTCATTTCTTATCATGAGACTGATAACAGGGTTTCTATAAAAATGAACATTCATGATCAAAGAATAACTCTGTATCATAAACAAATTACAACAACTGGGCATGCTTTGAAATAGTTTAACCTAATTAAGCTCAAACACTTTCACAAAAGCTTTAAAAAAATGGGTGTAATTGGAGCTCCATTCAGGTTCAGCTGACTTCATATTTTTAGTTTGGCATTTTTTTCTTTTTAGAGCTTTGCATAAACAAAACATTTTGACAGTGTTGCCTTCTTGGGAAAAATGCTGGTGGTGCTGAAAATTCAGATTTCCAAAAAAAAGGCAGTTCTAATTGCTCATTTTTACAGTTCCTGTAATTCACGTGAAACGTGCTTGCCAAATGCTGGTCTAATTGGCATATGACTGTTTCACAACTGTGTAATACTCATGCACACAAGCAAGTGTAACTGCATTGGTGCCCATTGTGTGCTGGAACACTAGTAACTCTGTGTGCGTATCTGAAATGCAGCTGCATGTATTCTTCTTACCAAGTTAATTTACTAAGTCAGGGCTTGGATTTCCCTGTGGAAATCCCTGTGGCATCATCTGATGCTGCTGTATTAAACTATGTTGTGTGTCAAGCATATTCAAGAATGGTACACGTTACTTCAGCCTCGGAATGTCTTCATCATTTTCAGTGCATGTTGTTGGTTCCTTATGGAAAATTCCTATTTAGATTGAGATTACCAGACACTCGGAGTTTGGTACCTATTTTATGATCTCTCTACCTCCATTTTTAAAGTGTTATGTATAACTTTTCTCAAGTACTTATAGATTATAAGCCACCAAGTTACAAGGATCGATCATGTTCTTAAATCTGATTTTAGGGTGATTTACACCTGAATCCTTTACTTATTCAAATCAGTTGTTTTAAAGGTATAGAAACACCTGTAGACAGTAAAATGGCACAGAAGAAATAAATATTTTTATTGGAGCATCAGTTATCTTAAAATTAGAAAGAATAAATATTTTGTAATCTATATAAAATTGTGTGTTTCCCTCATCACCATAAACTCTTAATGCTTTAAACATCACAATTATTATCTGTTATCTGTTTTCCTGCAGTGCATTATTTCCTATTTTTTATAATCTTCTAATTTTATTGATTTTTAATTTCATAATGAAAAACAATTTGCTGTTTGCCTAGCTGTAGAATTTCCATAAGGAAATAGTGATTTTTCCAATTGTTCTTATTTATTTTTTTTATATCTGCTCTACACTCAAATATCAAAATACAAGCTGTGATTGGTGTGTGAATAAATGTCTGTATGAGTAACTCTACTATAATGTATGCCTATTAGGAATATTTGTGGAAAAAGAATTTCAAATTCATTCTTATCTACTCTAGTAATCCTGCATAACTGCTAACACTAAATTTTGTTCTTCACATATCCACACTTGTAAAAGTTTGCTATATTGCTGATTACTGAAGGCCTTAAGTGAAACAACTTTACATATATATTTCAAAAAATATTTCCATGTCTCCGATACTGAATTTTTTCAATATTTATAATTTCCTTTCCATTTCATGAGAAGAAAAATTTATTTTAATAATTGGAAAGTATTAGAAGTGCTAAGCCAAATTACCTGTAATTATATAACCTTCTGATTCTGACTGTGTTTAACAGATTAAATGTTCTGTCTTTACAACTTTCAAGGTTAAGTGCTTATAATGGAACATGCTAGTGAGTTGGTCATATAATCCACAGCAAGTGGTACTCAGCAAACCAAATGGAAGATAGTTATTAAAATCTATAACATACAACTTTAATCTAAGACTCAAATTATAAGGGAACCACTTGGAAAGAGCTAAAGGCTATTTGCAGGTTCAATATATTCACTTTGCTCTCAACAGTGATCAAAGGTTGGAACTTCACATGTCTTGGACTGGTGTAAGAGCTAATTTGGAGGAGCTGCAAAAATACTGCTATATCCCCAAGCTACAGCAGTTTCATAATTGGAGTCTTACACATGTGAATGAGTGAGCAGCTGCTTGACTTGCACAGCTCTCAATGGGTTTGCATCATTGCATTTGTAAGGGCTAAAAGTTAGTGAAATGAATCTGAACACTAAGACAAATTACACTTCTATTTTCTACATAAAGTTTTCTGACTGAAGTGGTTCTCTTTTAATTGGTGAATGTTACTTTAATATGAGATGTAAGATTGAGAGTCTTTTTGCAGGAATATTTCAGTCACTGGCAAGCCCTCCCAATAAGTTTATGTTGACCTTTTTTCAATATATTATTTTTTATCTTGAAATTTCCCGATTTTACCGATATTTTATTTTCCTAATCTAACCTAAAAGCCATACAAATTCTATAAAATTAAGTCCAAAACCTATTTAGCCTTGGGATGACACATTAAAAAAGATGGTAATTTTCTTTTTTCCCAAAAAGACCACCTTTGTATGTGTAACTATTAAACTGGAACAATTGTAGAGAGGCACCTCTATCAAAACAACCACACCACCTTTGCATTGCTGTTTTTCTTCTGTCAGTCCTTGAAATGACCTTGGTTTAATTACCTGCATCTCAATGAATGAATCTACATAGAAAGTGAAGGTTAATTAATGAAGGATCGTTTCTTACTTTAAACCCATCAGGCAATGGCTGACAAGCAAGTCTGGTCCATGCAGTATTATCCTATATCTCATTAGAAATGGTCAGATTGATGTGCTAGCTCTGGTCTAGAAAAAGGAACAGGACAGTTTGCTAATGAAGAGAAGTGATGGTACTCTTGCAAAAAATTCGAAAGCCTGTGCAGGAGTCCATTATCACTGTTGAACTTCAACTTTTTCCACTAGCTTCTTAATTCAAAAGAGTTTAATTTAGTCCTTTTAAACTTGTAAATCTGCAAAGTTTTCTACCCAAAAGTTACAGTGGTTTTTCTACCTGAACGAATCTGGCTAAAACTGGCAAAATAATTAGATCTTCTGTCTTATATTTGTGTAGCTGTCACAAAACCCACTCAGGTTGCATCATTTTAAATCTGGTGGCTACAAGAATTCATACTTTTCTGATGGCTACAAGAATTCATAATTTTGACCTGTACTTTGTGATCTCTGCGGGAATCCTTGCCCAGGAGTGCATCAAAATGTTTTAGAGCTCGATGCCCCTCTGTTAGCATTCCTTGTCATGTCCAGCAAACCACCCACAGACATGGCTGAACTGGCCTGCCCATTAAGATGTGCCTTCTCAATCACTCAAGAAAGCTATTTTACAGCTCTTTAAAGGAGAAAAGTAATGAAGCAAACTGAGGAGGGTCTTACTGTCATGCTGTCACCCGTGTAGGTAAAACAGTGATTAAATAATGGTTACTTTCAGCTACAGCACATTGAGCAATGTGCCATGGGACCAGGCCTGCTAATCTACTACTGCTCTTGTCTCCAGCTAACCACACGTTCATACTGTAAAAAGCTCCAGCTTTGCTCATTAGAGATTTTAGGGTTTTTCTCTAAAACAAAACAAAACCAAAACAAAACAAAAAAACCCCAAAACAATTACTTTATTGTGAAGATGACAGTGGGGTAAAAATTGGAGCTGCAGTAAGATTTGAACACTAACATCTTTACTATGAAGCAACATGTGGATGTAAAATACTCACAAAGAGCACTGAGGGCCAAACCAAAAATCCAGAAAATAAGAATTGGAGAAAGACAGTTCCTCAAAGCATCTGAAACCAAAGCTCACAAGTTTTACCAAAAGCCCTAAACACCTTCTGTGCTTATGCTTGTAGAGAGGCAAACATGCACTGAACATAAATCTTTTATTTCCAATCACTCATGTTGCTGGTATAAAGTAGCATGTTCATGATTTTAGAAAAACACTTGCAGTTTGTTTATTTTGAAGACCATGCTGGAGAATGTATTTTTAAGACAATAAACAGTGTCTTACATCTGGCTGTTGCTTAGTGTGATGGAGGTAATTTGGTCTTATGTCACTCGGAACTTTTCAAAACATAAAATGAGACTCCGTTTATATAGAAAGTCTTTTAATAGACATTTGCAGACAGATGGATTACACCTGCAGTGATTAATTGCACTGTTAACACATTCGTTTGCAAAGATCAAGCCAGAGCCTATTTCAGCACAGGACCTTACCTTCAAAAGGCAATACCCCACTGCAATAAAGAGCATGAAGATTTCTATGCACTGTAACCAGATCAAAGGGATCCAGCTTCACCCAGGAAACAATCTTTGGGCATCTCAGGGCTCAAAGCATTGATGTGTTGAGATCTGAGGGTGTTTTCCCCTTTTTTTCGTTTTGTTTTTCCTGCCCTTTTTATAACCTGGGAGTCGGGCTGGATTCGTAACCACCTGCAGCACAGACACAAGGCAAATGTTTGCCAGTTTTCACATCATTGACAAGTTTTCCACAGACCAAAGTGGTCAGAGAGGCAAACACTTATGCTGGTAAACAAAGAAGGTATCAATACCAGAGCTTTGTTTGCTTCTTTTCTTTTTTTCTTTTCTTTTTTTTTCTTTTTTTTTTTTTTTTTTTTTTTTACTATATTTGATCTTGCAAACATTACAGAATTTGGCTGCCTTGCATTTCATGAGGAAAACACCATTTCTTTGCTTTAGGTTAAATGTGATCTTCAGCATCTTACAGTTCCTCTGCCTATTTTTAATGTATTCTCTTCTCAGTCTTATCCTCTGATTCAGAAATGATAACAAGTCTAAAATATCTGATCTTATTTCCTTATCTTTTTTGCAGGTTTACATAAATGAAGGTAGGACTGGGCTTAGAGGTAAAACTTTTCTTTAATACACCATAAAAAACTTTTCTTTTTAAGAGTTAAATGGTAAATTGTTCCCACCTTAAGTGGAAAATGTCTTCTGTGATCACGCTTCTGCCTGTTCTATAAAATGTGGGTTTTTTCTATATGAAAAAATATTGAGAATTATTTCTGATTTGGGTATGTGCCAGAATTTAACTGATCACACTTCTACGTTTTCACGTACCAGGAAAAAAATGATATAAAAATGATATAAAAAGTTTTCTGTAACTGTGAAACTGAGCTCATTTACCTTTGTAATTTTCTATTAATTTACTACTAGGATTCATTTTGCATTTAATTCAGTCCTCTAATGGCTTAAAACTGTGTCTTTGGTCTTTACACATTTGTGGTCTCAGTCGTGTCAAGCTTTTTCATCTACTTTATGTTCATTTATTTTAACTTTTACTGGTCTTCTAGCCAATTCTTTATCCTTTTTATTACAAGAGCATGAAATTTTATAATGCCCTAGAGCTTTGTTAGTCAGCTGCTACAAGGTTCTTAACCTTAGTTAATTTATTCTTTCACTTTTGACTTTCAGATATGGAGCATGCTTTAATATTTTGGTTTTGAATATGAAAGCAACTTTTATTAAGTAGGTTTATTGCATTAATAGATCCTTATTTCATTTTTACAGTAATGTTTAGGTATCCTGCTAGCCATATAATGTATCATCTTACTTAATGATTTATATTTTTTTAATATCATTTAGATTTTACTATATTAAAATATTGCTAATATAACAATCATAACCTTTTTAGGTAATTTGACTAAAGAATAATTGTAAACCAGCATAAGAATGTTCTTTTTCATTGTAAAACCAGATTTTTTTTGGATTGCTTATTACATTAACAAGTACTAAGCAATGGCAGTTTGCTTATGTACAGAGAAATAAAGGGGATACCAATAAAATTATCACTTGCCTTAATTTTACATGATTATTCCAAACACATCTTGTATTCCCACCAAGTGACGTAATGCTGGATGCTCTTGCTGTTTGGGTAGGCCCATGGGAATTCATTAAATCCCTACAGCCATGTTATTATACAAGTTTCATATTTTTATGTTTCAGAAGTAAGTATTAGCATTCCCAGACAGAGAGCAAAGCTTGGAAATCTAAATGCTAGTCTCCAACTTGAAAAGGCTAATGAAAAATAAAATATTACAAGGAAGGAAACAAAAAAAAAAGTTCCTTTCGGGTTTTAAGTCCCCTTATTCTGAAGTTTATATTCACATTTTGTTGGTTTGACTTGCATTGTACATGGAGTGGGACCACTACATAAATATCAAAATTATCAAAGCCAGAAAGAGAAATTCTGATTTTGTTTGGGGTCTATATCTGGACCTACTTTGAAATCCATTGAAATGAAGGCAAAAACTTCATTTTGTTGGAATTTTTTGTAGGCCCTGACAAAATGGCCAACTTAGAAAGCTTTTGCTGTGAAATTCAACCTTCTTCAATCCAAGGAATGTAACCTGCTTCTTTGCACTTAGGTGAGGCATAAAACATGCTTTCTACATGTTTTGTACCCTTAAACATCACCAGACTTTCTACTGTGCCCTTTAATTTGTAATCTCTCAAATCTCTGGTGGTATTCCTTTTCTTCCTCTTACTTTTTTTACATTAAAATATTTTTATTTAGCTCATTTAAATCATCACACTGGTGCCACGTGTCACTTTAGAAGATGCTTTAGGAAACAAATATAGATGATGCCCTGTCCCAGAAAAGGTTTGTGCAGTCATCAGAGATGAGCCTGGACACAAGGGAGGGTTGGCTGAAAGTCTGCACGAGCCCTGTGCAACATTTTTATCCCATATCCACTCAGCTGTATGTGATGGACTGTCAGCCTGTGCAGCGCCCGTCTGTGATTTACTAACAAGGATCAGAGCTCTGGACAGCAAAAAGTGAAAGCTGAACAGCAGAGAATAAGGGTGATATTAAGGAAAGATTAGCTATCAGATTAACTGAGTTACTCAAGATTAAACATGATCAGATTCTTCTATCTCATTGAAGAAGCATGTTTTGAAGAGAGAGGCTCAAAGGAGGAGAGGTTGGAGGTGTATGAAAGCTGCAGCTCAAATGGTGCTGTAATATATCCAGCTCTAAATGTCATGGCCTAACCCCAAACACAATACTGACAGGCTTATTTGCACTCTGATTCTTCAGAATGTGCAGAGTTCACATTCTCAAACCTTTCCTTTTACGGAGAGCTACAAAGCAATATCCTACATCTATTCTTAAATGAAAGATACTCTCTGAGAATACCTTGACTTCAGCAACCCAGGCCCCAAAAAGTTTCTTGATAAAACCATGGCAGGTAGTGAGTTCTGCATTGAATGGAGAAGATGCAGAAGTTAATATCTGAAAAAAAGACAAGTCATGACAAGACAAATGACTAAACTTGAGCAGCTGGAGAGCAGGCAGCAAAATAAAAATATAGAAGGAGCTAAGCCAAGTTAACCTATCATCAAAGTAAGAATAAGCAGAGGCAATCCTACCCCCTGTTGGCATGGTGATGAATGAATACGAACAAGAAATCTGAACACTGGGGTAAAATAAATGTTCATCTGAAGGTCAGAAAGTGATTGCCAAGGAGTTCTTGGTGTCAAGAGTTCAGACATAGGCATCTTTGCAAAAGTGCTTTCATGCTCTGCATCCTTATCCTTTTTATTCAGAGGTCTTCATAGGAGAATAACAGAGGAGAATAACTGAAAAAAAAAAAAACAAAAAAATTTCCATGGGGTTTTGGGAGCACTCAAGGCACACGGTACTCCTGAGGTTAGCAGCTCCCACTGCACTTCCCTCATAAGCAGCTCGGTTTCATTGTGCCTCCTCCAATTGCTGGACAAGGGCAGAGCCAGAGTCTCTCCACGTGGCAGGCGAACATCCCAGGAATGCCAGGGAGAGCAGTGCAGAGTATCTCTTCTCCCCAGCTGCCCCATCTCACATGTGGCTTTGAACCTGCCTGGGCAGAGCCAGCAAGTGTGAAAACAAGTGAATACCTAGCCTGAAGAGAAGCAAGTGAAGTAAACTGTTTGAACCAGAGGGAAGTTCAGTGTTTGCTGAAGTTTTTAGTTTGCTTTTGAGGCAGGGTGTAGCAAGAGACCAAGACATTAGTTTTGAGCATGACTCTTAGCAAGCATACAAACTTCCCACCCCAAATGGTAATGCAGCAGGGGCTGTTAACATTACAGAGTGCATCACCACCACTCTGCTTGCTTTCTGCTTTAAAGCAGGAGAGCTGATCCAAAGGTGGGACCACTGGAAAATGAATAGTAAAGGAAAAAAGAGTCCTAGTGAAATACACTGGCTAGACTTACAATAACCATAGTTGTCTGCAGTATTACATTTTTATACTTTTTGGCTTAATTCATTCTCCATTAATATAATTTAATAAAAATGCATTTACATTTCAGAGCAACTAAGAGCACTTGCTATAATTCTCATTCTCACTGTGGTATAAGTGTTATTCCACCTACATTATTTACTTATGTATAAGTATCAAACTAATACACTGGAGTTTCCTTTCTGTTCTACAGGGAGCTAATACTTAACATGATTTTTAATTATTATTTATTTATATGTCATGTACATGAACACTTCTTTGTCAGGTAGAAGCTTTTAGTCATTCTGATATGAGGCTTTCTTAGAGCAAAAAAAATATTATTAATGCTATTTTGCCTCTAAAGTGCAGTTTTGTGCTTCAGCCTTTCATTGCATAGGCTAGACTTCTTTACTCATTTGGCACAAAAATTGGCTTAGAAATATGCAATGAGCTCTTTTATGACTCAACATTTTAAAGATATGAGATCATCTTGTAGTTCCTTTTAAAAGTCTCTCTGTTTTTATAGCAAAATATCTTCAATATACCAAAACTATATTTAAAGTAAGAATTAATGCAATTTTCGAAAAAAAAAATCCAAAAGTAGAGAATTGTAAAGCTGAAAACTATGCTGTATTAAATAATAAGACAAAATAATAATAAGAAAAAATATTAGCTAGCAACCTAAGATGAACTGTATTATCAGCAATACAGATAGAAGAAAAAATCAGTGCAAGTATTTTAACTAGGGGTAGTGGTCAATTCATCAGTACTAACATCCTTCTTATGCTGCATGAAGTAGTTCAACAACTGAGATCTGTGGTTTAAGTTCTGATTTCAGCTGCTTGTATTGGGCTAAATTTGAATGGGCATTCGATGAGGTGTATTAACTTCATACCCACAACATCTGTGGAAAAAAATGACAAGGAATTGATGAGAAGACTTTCATGTTCCAAAGCACTCTCTGAGAAATCATTTAAATGGAATCAGCAGTTTAAAATCACTAGAAGCTTTGGGAAGTTCAGCACTTTTCACTGGGGTCCTTCAATATCCTCATCCACAAGAAGCCAGTGCTCCACAGGCCACTTGCAGGTACATCTTCAGCAATGACATTTGCTATTACCAAATTAGTATCTTCTGTTTCAAAGGTTTTCTTATCTCACTTCTCTTTTCTTCATTTAGCTGTCATATTTAAGCTGTATTTAGGGTACGTGGGTCACAAAGATAACTTTTGCAAATCTATTCCTAAATGGTATTGACAATCCCTGAGCTTGGGGCCTCAGAGTCACAGTTCACTTTTCAAAGAAAAGGATTTATTTAAAAGACTTAAAGATATAACTCGAGTTGAACAGTAGATGCAGCAACAGGGAGTTGATCTAATTAGCTAAATAAAGCAGGCAGGATTGGGAAGGATCAGGTAGATCATCTGTTTATTCACTGGTTGTATGTAAATTGATCTGAGGCATATTAATTTTAACATGTAGATGTGTTGAAAGTGATTTTTCTGGCATCTGGAGAAAAAACTCACATGGGAAAAGCTCACACAGGTAAAACTTGTGTGGGTAGAAATTCATGTGGGGAAAAACACCTGCGTGAGTAAAAATTTGCATGGGTAAAACTCACGTGGCTGAAACTTGTCTTGGCAAAATTTTATGTGGGAAAAAGCTCACATGGGATAAATTCAGGGGGTAAGGAGGAAAAACCTTGAGTGGAGGAAAATTTGCGTGGAGAAAAACTCAAGACAAGGAAAGAAACCTTGAGTGGGAAAAACATGGGAAAGGGCTTCTGTGGAGTAATACCTCATATGGGGGAAAAACTCACATGGGGAGAAAACTCACAGGGGAAGAAGTTGCATGGGGAAAAACTTAAACTAGCGATCAAGAGTTGGTGGGAGAGACACCTGCTCTGCATTTCTTATCTTTTTAATACCTTAGGGATACATCACTTAATAATTTAGTGCTAAACCATTTAGCATTTTAGCCCATCATCTCTTATATTACACATAGGATTTCAGTAATGTCTGATAAAATTATGTGTTAGCTGCCTTATGTGTGTGTAAAACTTAATAAGTCTTCTTCCCCCCCTCAAGTTTAATAACTGATTTCTTACATTTATGGATGTGAAATTTTATTGCTCATGGATATAGTTTGAACCTAAATCTTCATATCTTATAAATTGATTTTTAGTTTCCTTTTTGACCTTATGAATTTCAATCAGACATTGACCTCTTGTTGCTCATGAATCTGACTGATTTAATGCCGTATAACAATAATACTGTAGAAAAGCATTATCATAAGAGCCCACAGGGTTTGCTGAAACCCATAACTAGATTTTGGAGGCCTCTAGCAATAATAATTCTTGACCCAAGACTATTCTCTAAAGCCTTCATCCTTTACTGTTCTGGACTGGCCAACCCTTGTTTTAGTACATTCAGGGAAAGTGGTGGAGATTCCCAGGAGGTTATGAGCTAAAACTGTATGGAGAAGATAATGTTGAATATACTCCAGTAACATGAGGCTTATAAAAGACCAATTCTGTCTGGGATTTGTCACATTCTGAAGTGAGAGCGAAAGACTATTTAAAAGGAATCTTTTGTGACAAAAAATTAGTATTTACTTAGTGTTTAAGATTTTAAAAAATAAAAATTTAATACTCATTATCTGCACTGGAATGTATTGTTATTCTTCAGTCTATCATTATGGCTGCAGCCTAAATAGAGGACTTGAATGATTACTGCTTTGTTTGCTTGGCTGTGCTAATTTAATTTAATTTAATTTAATTGCTTATATGCTTTGGTTTAGTGAATAACTGGGTGTTGATGTTCATTATTCCTTATTAAGAAAGAATCTTAAAGTGAAAATAAAAGTGTGAAGGACATAGGACTGTGGCATTAATTTATGAATGCTGCATGTGACTGACTTCAGGCATGAATGTTTACTGTATGACTGTATTTACTGTGCAGGTACATATATATGTATACGGGAGTTTTATTTATTAACTGATTGCTAGGCACTAAGTAGGGAGTCAACACCAAAATATTCAGATAAAACTACTTCAGGTAAACAGGGCAAGGGGTTAAGAATCAACACATGAGCTATGATCTGTGAAATACTCTTTCCAGACTCCAGCCAAAATTATACAGGTGTTTCAGCATGACAAGGGGCAAACAGATCAAAAGGGCTATAATCTGTTAAAAACTCCTTCAGTTCTAAGGTGATGCTCAGTTTACCAGGGATTTATTTATGAGGAGCAAACTGACACAGTCACTGTCTTGGAGGGCTGAGGGATAATAGGTCTTAAGTATTCATCATTATGTAAAATTTAGGTAAGTGAGAGAGAGGACAGTTACATTAATCCTTTTCACTTATGCTTTGTTATATGCTTGCTTTTAATAGTAAAGTTGCCACAAAGAAAGGCAGAACTTGCAGACTAACATGAAAGTCTGTACTGCTCATTGTCTTGATTGTAGACTCAGATACAGAATGCATGTGACCATTGAAAGCCATCAAACAATTGTCTGATCACTTTACAGTCATCTTTGAAGCAAATCACAAACAATAGTTCCTGCAGGACATGTGCTGACCTGGTCACATCTATATCCTTTTCTGTTATATTACATGCAAGCACATGAACACAGAGGTGCTCTTGCATTACATCCAGCAACCATTATTTCATGCTGGAAGACAAGAGAAATGGAAAATGGTCCTGTCCTTTTCATTAAGGATATCATGTCCTTCATATTTGGCATTTAAAAATTAATTAAAAGTGAAGACATCTTCATGGCAGTCCAAAAACATGCTGGCACAGAACACATCCATTCATCTTTCTCTGGAGAACTATCTTTTGCATGCTGATGGCACTGGACATTTATTGGCATATCTTGTCTGGTTCATAAAACAACTCTCAAGACTTCCCAAGGCTTCCAGTGCAGACATAAATGTTAAAACTTGCATTCCCACAGCACAACTGCCGTTGCTTAGGGCTTTCTCCAGATATCACTTTTCTTACGTAATGGAGAGCGTAAGATGAGGGCTTGCATTAGTTTTGAAGAAAGGATGCCAAGTTAGACTAGATGTAATCCAACACTGAAGTCAGATTTCACATGGTCTTTTTTCTAACAGCACAATAGAGCTTCCTTATGCACTGGGTAGTGAGCTTTTAAAGTGGGAAGTTTGTGTCTAGTATGTTAATGTCCAAAGCTTTCTAATTTAAACATAAATACAATAGGTAAGTAGTCCAAAATATAAATATATGAGTGGATCTGCACCGTATTACTACTCTATTTATGATGCTGAACAGTCAAGACTGTGCCAAGCCATTCTGTTCTCTTATAATGCATTTAAATTCTTTATTGACATGTAAACAGTTTTCTGTGTTTACTCCATCTTTTGTTATATCTGGTATGAATGAAGCTCTTTGGACCTTGAATTTTTTTCTAATTTTCTCAATATTTGCAATAATTTTGCTGTTTCAATAACTGATCCTATTCACCTGCTGCTAAAAACGCTTGTCATGTTGAATTACATACCCTGCACAGATATTGTTGCAATTAGCAATTACAAAATATCACAACAGAAGTGTACAAAGGTTTAGAATCCAAATTTTTAGCTGTATGTAATCATGTCCTAATTTGCTTAGGCATATGCCAACGAGTTCAGTTCATCTGTACATACTTTTTATTGATCTGTATTGTAATTGCACATGTAAATTTGGAGCAATGTGATATGAGCCTAATCGGAAATTCCATGTATGCTTTCATGCCCAGTGTTTCTGATTGACTGGTTGACTGCCAGCCAGCCAGTCAGAAATACTGAGCCCACAGACTTGGTGGAATTAAACCCATCTGAATTCAGTGCATGCCTTTTCTCAGTTAGAGAATGATTAGTGATGATACTTTTCTTGAAGTTGCCTAGTTCATGAATCTTTTCCTTTATGCAACTAAGTATCTCCACAGTAAGATTCAACCAATTTTTCAGGTACAAATTTATTTCCCTCCTCTTACCACACTTCTGCTAGCATTTCCAGGTGTGGCAGATGTGCCACATCACATGGCAAGAAAGCATCCGTGACACTACATAATTGTCTTCAGAATGTATCCAGAACAAATTAAATTTTAATTTAAACTAGTGTAGGCTTTCCAGGAGGCCTCCTGGACCCACTGGAGTGTGTAGCTTCTCTGATGATGTAGCTGCATGTGGGTCACACACCAGCAGCATCTGAGCGTCCTGCTTCATTAGTGGGAAATGGAGAGCTGTGCAGGTGGGAGGCTGTGGAAGTGCTGGTCTGGGTGAGTCAGGGCATAGGCTTGAGGAAACTGGTGTGTTTGAACAATGGTCCAAATTGTGAGGATATTTTATTCTCCTTAGAGTATGTAGCACACACAGAAATTACCCACAGTGGCCTATCTCTTTCTGAAGAAATAAAAAATAAGACTAAGACTAAAACTAAAAACTAAAAAAAAAAAAAAAAAAAAAAAAACAACAAACACACAACCCAGGAATATAGGCAGGGTAGAAGAGAGACAGGAAACACTTCTTGCTGTTCCCATCCAGTGCCTTGATACAACACTAAACAGTTACTGGGGATCAACAGCTATTTCTTCTTTTTTGGTTCTCCAGCAACTAGAATCTATTTTGATTTCTTGGTGTCCTTTCTAGTTATGCTGTATTACTCATAACTGCAGCGCAGTGGTAGCTGCCAATACAAATTTAGTCTTTTCTGTTTATTCTGTACTGTCCTGTCAAAGCAGATAAGTCTGCTTTGCATTAGAGCTCAAAAATTTAATTGTGGGAAAATGATGAGTCACTCCAGCTAAGGTAAACCAATGCCTATGTCAGGGGACTTTTTTTTGATGTACAAAGCAACGAAATGACATTAGGGCCATGAGCCAAAATCACTAACTCTCACACAGAGGTGTCATTTACATTTCCCTGGGACAACAAGGCTTTTGAACCAGAGATAAGATTGATTTGGAGTCTAGCTGGAAAAAAGAAAAGAAAATAATAGAAAAAAAGAAAAAAAGGAAAAAAAAACAAAAAAGAATAAAATAAAATAATAGAATAAAAACAAGAAAAGGTATTCTTCCAAGCTTTATTAGCAATTCAAACCACCTACTTGTGAACATCTAATGAAATTCCCTTGAGACTGCTCAGAATAGTTAGACTATTTTCCTTTCTTATCCCTTTGAGGTATGAAGATTTCCAATGAAATGATGGGAATAACCATCTCTAGGAACCAGAAATGCAACCAAATTGAGTGCAGCAGAGTCAGTCCACAGGGTTGATAAGGTTTGTTAGAATTGCTTTTCAGTCATCTTTGAAGGCTTTTTATTTCTCTTTTCCAGGATGGAGGTGTGACAACCTACATATTTTCTAGCATCATTCCCCATTGCGGAGCTGCATCTGTGAAATCCAGTTCATCACAAGAGAGTTACACCAGTCTGAGTACTACATGTAATGTTCCTTAGGAATAAGAGAACTGAGCCTTCTACATGTCTGGTGGTGCTGTCTGAAGGGAGGAAGACTCAACTAAGTGTCTCCAGGATTTCCTTGTGATATGGTAAATTTTCAGCAGAACAAATAGCAGAAATTGAGTAGGAATGTATATGGAAATTTCATGAAAGATAGATAGAAATTAATTCAAAACCTTTTTTTCAGTATCATTTGGACAAGACATAATAGAGTTCACAGTTTACAAGTGAGAAGCAGTGAGAAGTACATAACTAGTAAAACAGCTCTCAATTAATTTACATTTTCTGCTACATCTTTATGGTGAAACTCAGCTGTGTGTTAATGGTCCTCAGAAGAATCTAGGCAACACTGATGCTCTACTTATACTTCTTAAGGGTAAAATTCACCCTATTGAAGAGGACAAGCTTAAGATCTATGCACCCACTTAGTACCACTTATCCCAATTTTCACTTAACAAGGGCGTAAGTAGTGTATACGTCTGGATTGTCCTTCTGCACTGAAGTGAATTTTCTCCCTAGTAAATTAGATTGGTCTGATGTGTGCTTAAAAGGAAGAAAATCTTTGCTTTCATTAGGGGTTGTTCTGGGAAATTGCTTCTTGACCTATAACTTAAACAAAAATTTTCAGTTCTTCAAAACTGCTTTGACACTCATACATGGTATATTTACATGATTTACCATTTGATAAAACAGCAAAGTTGAAGTAATGGAGCCCATCAATCATGCAGGGGAATAAAGTTTTTGAGGGAGCTGCTTGTTCCTTTGCTATTCAGATCCTTTCTGTGGATGGATTTTTTAATATATGTTTATTTTGATTTTTGAGTAAAATTGGTATAGAGTGGGTTGAGTAGCATCATAAGACCATAAGCATATCCCTCAGCAGAAAACACAGAACGGTGGAATGCAGTTATATAGTTAACTTACGTACAAGGGAAATAAACATAAATAGGATAATTTTGCAAGCCAAGAAGTCATAACAAAGTTTAATTAAGTGGAAGGTCTTGTGTGCACGCAGACTTCTGCAGTTTCCTCTGTGCTCGGTTTGTTCGTGATGGCAGGTCAGACCCACCTGCATGTGCATCTATCTTCTTGCATGCACAAGTCCTGCAATCGTACAAATATGTCCTCACCCACTCCCAGATGCAACTATACAGAGCCCTCTAGCTCTTGACTTTAAAATAGGCAGCTATTTGTATGCATGCACATTAGGGCATGCAGAATACCTTCCTGTGGCCTCAAACACAGGTTTTTATTTGCAGGAACACAGGCTCTGCAAGATATTCCAGTCACAGTTAATGAAGTCCTTAATGAACTGATGGGCCTGTTTCTTATCTCACTTATGCCAGATTTAAACCTATGTAACTCCATTAACTTGTTGAGTTGATCCTAATTTTACATAAGTGTAAAAAAGATGAGAACCAGACGTTTTATGTTCTCATTATCTAAAAGAATACGAAGTATGAAGTTCTTAAAAACCTTTTTTCTGCTTTATATCAGTTACAAAGAGACTTAAGCACTCCCTCACCTTTGACCCTCCCCACTTTCCCTACGTACCAATTTCTGCAGCTACTTTGTTTTCCAGCCGTTAGGCTGATCGTGCAAGTTTTGATCTCACTGTGGTTTTGTAACTCCTGAAATGAGTTTTGTAAACTTTTTTCATAGTGAGCACATTCCTTCTCACATGAATCAAAACTATGCATTCCTCCTCCCTTCCCACAGAGCCCTCTTCTAACAGTTCAGCCTTCTCCATGACATTCCTAGCTTTCCTCTGATGTGAAAAAATTACCAGTACAGAAACTATGCATAGAACACGAGTGTAAAATTGTGGAACTGAAGGCAAAATCTTTTTCCTACTTATAGTTTAACTTTATGATAATGTTTAATCTAGGCCTGTTGTTTTCAGCTGATTATGTTGAACTTTGTCTCCAGTACTTTACCTTCTATGCGAACTCTGAATTGAAAGATCAGTTTTACCCCAGGGAGACATACTCTGTGTACACAGAGAAAATTATTTCAGATGTTTTGTTTAACTTTTATTGTGTTTTGATATTGCCCTGATACGACTTACAATGTAGTGATATACTGTACACTTCTGTCTCCATAGCCAAGTTCAAATGCCCAGCATGAACATGATCTTCAAGAAATTCAAGGCAAAGATTCTTGTGAGAAGCTCACATATCAGGTACTTTTGCCAGCTGACTCTAACCACATACATATCTGAATGACAGGAGTGGTCAGCAATACAACAGGAGCCCTAGTAAAACATCTGAAATCCTGAAAGCATGAGTCTGAGCTGACCTACACCATGTTCGCTCTGGAGTAATGCCTCTGACTTTGATGGAGTCACTCATAATTTACAGCTATGTAAGATCAAATATATAGCCCAGAGTACAGAAATGTTAACATGGATAGTCTCAGTCAGAGAAGAGTTGCTTATTCTAATGGTACCTCCTGTCAGTCAAGTCATAGACTAGATGTCACTTATGAAGACAATGGGTCACCCCTTTTCCTCTGTTCTGAATATAATTAAAAATATAAAAATGAGAGTTAGAATGCAAAAATGAACTATTAGGATAATAAATAAGAGGGAAAAAAAAGAGAAATCCGAATGGAGAATGAAAGGCAAGTGCCCTAATCAGCCCCAAACCAATTACCTCGGGCTTAGCAGAGGGTGAGGTTGTTGTCTGAATGGCTTGAAATGAACCGCATTACTCAGCTGTGTTACAGTAGTCATTTCCTATTTCCTTCTCTCAAGGCTTATGCAAGACTCCTCCAGAAAGTGCCAAGTTTCTGCCAAGGGAGGCAGTGAGAGCTCCAGTATCCCTCTGCAGCCAAAGCCAATGTGGGATGAGGGCAATCCCCCTTCAGGAGTCACACCTGGTGAAATCAGACCAAGTAAGTGAGAACAGAGCAATGGCCATCTAGTAAAGTTGTGTCAGATATGACTAAACAAATGCAGTGTTCAGACCACATCTTTCAGTGATTGAGCTGAAAGAAAAATTCATAAAATTCAAGAGGTGAAATGCTGAACAGGTGATTATTTCCCCTTTGTGCAGTCCTGCAATGTGCCTAACCCTTTACATTTCTTGTAGCAGTGACTAAAGGTTAAAATCAAGGCTAATATCCCTTTTATGCTAGCTTATGCATAAAAACAAATGATTTTTTTTTTTTTTCTGCAAAAGAAGGAGGACCCAAAGTCATATTCATAAGGTAGAAGACTTTTCCATACCTAATTGCAGGCCTGGTCTTAGATGTGCTCAAAGCTTGTATCAGTTTAAAGATACATGAATTCTGTTCTGTGCTATAACTTTATAATGCCAAAAAGACTTTTATCATCAAGTGACTGCCAACACGATGGGATTCCATTCTGAAATCCAAAGTGAGATGCCTCTGTTTAAGGACTGATTATTCAGAGATTTTCTTGAAGCCCTCCAATTACCCCTGAAATCAGGGGGCACTTAAATGTAAGCACTGCTGAAATACAGTCCTGGGTGTCTCATACTGGATTTTTTAACAGTGAAGATACCTGAAAGTTACAGGACATTTCAAAAAAGTTAATCTGGAGATGACAGTGCTTTTTAAAGCACAGCAATATACAACTATGACAAATACTTCAGAAGTGCTAATGCTGTTTGGCAATTTTCCGGAAGGTCTGTGGAGTGGAAATCCAGTTCATTAACTGATGCTGATACCTCCAGAAATTGTTTCAAATTGTTTTCCTGAAATAAGACTTGGACCCAGATGGCAGAGGTGAACCTGTTTCCCTAGCCTCCAACAAGAGATGTTATAGGTTCAAAAACAATATTTATATTCCCAAATCTCAATCTCTCTCTCTCTTTTTAAAGCTTATTAAAATTAAAAGCATGACCTGCCACATCACATTACATCAAAACATGATGTAACTTCTTAATTTAAAAAAGTTTTAATTTATGATGTTGTATTATGCCACAAAAAGCTTTTGTTTTCCCCAGAGAAACTATAAATTTTTTACAGCGACTGTTTATCCAGTATCTTTGGCAGACTGAAACAGTGAGCGTTGGCAAAAAGCAGATATTTAACAGCTACTGACGAACAGCTTATGAATCACCAGACTTGAATCCTGGCACACGTCTCCCTGTAGGTACCTTACTGAAATCACCCATCTTCCCTTCACCTCTTTCTAACTGCAGTAACATTGAGTAACTGACTGATCCTGAACCACTAAACTTGAGCTACTTTATCCTTTCAAGCCTTTATATTTTTGGAGGAAAGCACTCTTGCTGTAAAAGTGCCACTGCAGCAACATTCCAGAAGCAGAGTCCAATATGGATTTCCCACTGATTTTTACAGCCCAGGAAAATACATTTTCATTACAACAATGTTTGGCACTTTCATTATTTTCGTTTACAGATATAAAAGGGCTTTGCAAAATAGCTTTACCTATACATTTGTATAGGTGGAGAAACTGAGGCATGAGCAATAGAAGATGCCATTTGTAGAGCCAAAAGTAAGCTGGTCCAGGTCTGCTCTGCTGGTTCATGTATCTTCCAGATGTTGAATTCATATTGTTTTGCTTATTGTTTTACACGCTTCTGTGAGACAATCTGGGCTACCCTAGGACACAATAAGCTATGTTTGTTGGCCTGGGTCTCTCACAGTCTGCTTACTTGGCTGGGTGCTTTTTTGTGGGGACAGCTGTGGCTGAAGTGAAGGAAGTTGAATGGAACTTGAGAACCTTGTCCGAACAAGGTTTTTCAAGCCCTTGGTTTCTAAACAATTGCTTTATAGAGTGAACTGTGTACCATAAATCTGTAGCATAGGAGTATGGTCATATTAGCTTAACTGCCTTACTAAGGCTGGACTTATTTCTCACACAACTGATAAAAGTCGTAATGCTGTCAGTCCCTGGTATACTAGCTGTACTCAACTTTTACTGCTTCCTAGTTCCATGATCCATAGTGCACATATGGGGTATAAAGCCTTCTTAAAATCATAGCCCCTTAACTAAAAGCTTTTTCTGAGAGACAGTGCAGTTTGAATTATATTGAGGACCCCAAACAGCAATTGCTCTTGGGCCACTGCCTTTGAAATAGATCTATTTTAGGTGGATATTCCTCTTTCAAAGGGGTACTTCTAACCCTATTTATGAGCCTCACTGCTCGTACCAAATAACCTAACAGGGGAGTGAAAGCTCCCCGAGTACCTCTAATGCAAACACACAACAATGATCCTCATCACATACAGTGTGGTGGGTGTAAAGGGGACAGGTTTTTTTCACCATTGTGTTGCTGTCACTTTGGGTGCCCTAGTGAAAACCAGACCACAAGGCTATGACCCACGTTTCATGAAACTCCTAAGAGAGTGTCTATTCTACCTCAGTGTTGACTAGAAAAGTTCTAACTTCAAAACCTATCCACGCATCAGGAAACCATTCCTGATGTCATTTCTAGTATTGAGCACCTTTTCCATTAGTGCCTTTGCTCCCAGTGAGAGACTGACAAATTAACTTGGATTGGTTTTATGTGAGATCAGATCTTCAATATGGTTCCATAAGTGGTGTGCAAAGAACTACAGCAACAAAACTGTCAGAGTAGTGATGGAATGAGCTGTGGGATGCTTAAAATATGGTTGTCAACCCACACCTAAAATGTGCTTGCCATACAACAGCCTAAGAGGAGACACTTGGCCAGAGGAAAGGGAAGAGGTCTTGGGTGAAAATACTGGAAGGCACTGAGCTAAAAACCTCCAAACTCTTGCAAATATGGAAGGAATTATCTTGAATGAATCTCCTCTTGACATAGGAGGTTTCAAGTTTTGTGGCATCTTACGCTATTGTTTAAATTTGTTTCAGGCAAGAAACATACTTTTTAAGGTCAGAAATACAGATTTGTTAGACACTAAGACACCTGAGAAGCAGGAATACAGATTGTAGGATGAATATTTTACAGAGTAATTATTTAAATATATTCAAGTGTGAACATCTTTAGATCCTAAATTTAGTATTCCTTTAAAAAAAAAAATCTTACAATAAAATCTAGCCCACCCTCATATTGTTCATAACATTCCAATTTTCTGTTTGAACTAGTTGTTTTGAAAAGTTGTGTCTTGGCTTTTTAAAGTGCCCCACTGATATTTTTGCCCCAGACTTTAATTTTTGGCATAACACTTTCACATATGTTGATGATGATATACGTCTGAAGTTCTCAAAACATGATAGCATACTACGGCTGGTGTGTGAACCACTCAGATGTGATGTGCAGAGGCAGTTCCCTGTTTCCTATATAAAGCCCTCTCCTAAGCTGTGGATTAAGGGTCTGCCTGGGGCACAAAGCAACAATCCAGTGGCTGCAAGATCCTAAAGCAGCTCCACTCACTGGCAGTTTGGGCAGTGAGCATTCAAGAACATGGTCCCCGGAGACAGTTGACTTGAAAGAGATGACAACAAGTCAAGTAATTGAGTAAATAGTTAAGATCTAAGTAGTTGAGTGGTCTGTAGATGCTGCTGGAAGGAGGGAGTTTGCATTAAAATACAGTGAAGGTGAGAAAGGAAGGGTTGGACATGTGCCTTCGTCTCTGTATGTGCCTTGGAAATTAATAAAAAACAAGCAAGCAGTAGCAGTCGCTGTTGCAAACTCCTAAGCAGGCTGACTTTGTGGAACCTCATTGTTGTAACAGACATAAGAAAGCCATTGGCTGCCCCAAATTATTGGATTGTAAATCACATTTTCAGTTAGGTTCTCCAAATCTGCACACCAAGGTGAATGCAGATTCTAGAGTTCAACTATTTTGTTTAGCACCATAAACAACTGGGTCTCGGAGTTTTATGTCTGATTATCCCTCTTGTACCTCTGAGATTTATGGCTCATTATATGGACAAAACAGGCACCTGCAGAAACGTGAGCCTGCCTGCATCTGGCTGAAAACAGCACGGCTCAAATTTAACCACACCTGCCCTATTTTAAACCAGTGGTAAATAGTTATTACATTGAAATAGAGACAGCCTCTATTATGTTATGTGAAGATATCATAGAATGCCACAGAGATCTTTTGTTATTCGTGGTACCACCAAGCCTAATAAATGGCTTCAATTTTGGATTTAAATAGGAACAACTTATTATCAAGCATTAGCCATGCTATAATTGCTGATAACCTTCTCTGTCCACCTGTCTTCCTGTATGGTCTTTGGTGTGTCCTGACTTTAGCTTCCTCAACTGTATCCACAATCCTCGATGGGTCTGGATCTTCTGCTCTGTTAACCCAGTGAGACTGAGTACAATTAAGGCAAGAACTGGTCTTCCTCTGTGTGAATCATACACACTCTTTATATTGTGACCAGTTGGACACAAGCAGATGCAGCAAAAAGCTTTAGTCTGTGTTGGAAGAACTTTATAAAATACTTCCAGAGCCCTTACATGTTTAAAAAATACAATCCCATGAAACCATAGGAATAGAGACGGCTAAGAATGGGGGAGTCTAAAGGGTACACCTGTTGGAATGGGTGCAGAGACTCTGTTCTTGCATTTCAGGTCATCCAGACACAAGACAGAGGCCCTTGTATCCCATTAGGACATTGCCAAACACACCTATGGCCACACGTGCAGCTATGGCTGCCTTAAATATATTGAAACAGAGCTACTACTGCAGTACAATCATCACAGGATTAAAAATACACATGCATAGACCCTGCTACTTTTACATCTCACCCTCCTGGCTGAGAGCATTTGTGCTGGGAGGTTATGGTGCTACCCACAGATAGTAAAGCTAGAAGAACCTGACCCACAAAACTTAATATATTCCACTTTGTTTCTGGAGGCTTCAAAACTAGGTATATGGACAAAACAAGGAGAAAAGGGCCATGAACTCAGAAACAGCAGTTGTGTGGAAATCAGTGCACACTGTTTTCCTAAGTGTTATATGAGATTTATAAGGTGTTGAAGTGAATTTAACTTCCTTAGGTGTCCTCCCCTGCATTACTTTCAAGTAGGGTGTGGCAAAGACGATGGGGATGGTGCAAGAGAACTTCAAAACTTTCATGCCTTCACTATAACCACAGGTTTTTCCTGGCAGTAACCCTCTTAATTTGTGAAAATCCAGCAGGCATTCTAATCTTTGCAGCAGGCATTATACATGTATTTTTATATTTGTCATTGTTAAACATAATATTGGAACCAGAGAATGATCACACACACTGTATCTGGACCTGGGTCTAGGTTCAGTTTTCTGGAAGTAGTAGGTAGGAGTCATAGAAGCAGTTCTAGTTTCAGCCCTGCAGTGTGTTAACCAAAGGTTTACATTTGGCCCCTTGACTTATTTTTCTAATTTATTTCACTGTTATTATACCCTCCACTAATCTGAACAGAATCTTCCCTAACAAAAAGTCCTTTCTCATCAACATTAAAAGCAGAATACTTCAAGTAATTTCGAATACAAATGTGCAATGAAATATCAGCCTGGGTGATGCTATGAGAAGGAAGAGTGTACAGTATGCTTTATGTGCTTTTAGCTGTTCTACCCTACACTGCAACATGTGCACCCACTCTTGTAACCTTTACTGCTGTGCAAAGATGATCTGTCATTTCTACAATATATATATATTTATACTGAGGCAGCTTTGAATCCTTACTGCCCTCTAGAGAAATTCTGCTAGAAAAGCTCAAACTGCCAGAGTCAGCAAAAAATAATTGCAGTCCTAATCTTAACTACTCCAGCTGTATGCAGTGTCGGTGACAAGATCTGTAGAAACAGAAACCCACTTAAAGGACCCTTTTTTTCAAGCCTGTCGCTATCACTGGGAGTTGTAGCCAGACTCAAACACACTTACCCCATTTACTGCATAGGAAAGCTCAGCAAAAACTGAGTTTCCATTACCCATATGTTTAAGCAAAAAAGAAACAATATTTTTTGTGAAGTAATTACAAGTGCAAAAGGTGCCTTATATTTGCATCACCAGCATGTGACAAATTATTAAACCTACACATCTGTAAGTATGTGTTTTTACTTTGTCATTCTCACACTTCTATCTCATAGGAAATGTGCAAGCCTGATGATGGTGGGTGGAACTACCTGTGACTGAGTGCAAAGGCCTGGACTTGAGCTAGTCCTCTAGAAGAGGCTGAATCCCTGCATGTGAGCTCTTAGGGGTGTAGTGGACCACTTGTGTGATTAACTCCTGCAAGTCCAAGAGTGTTTTTTAACAAGATATATTTGTATAATTCTGTAAAATCAAAGAACCAGAAGACATGCCAAAAAGTATGTACTTTACAATGCCATAGGAGTATTATTTCATGCGGTTGGGCCAACACAGAGAAAACAGCAATTGCAATGTTAGCAGTGAATGATAGCAGAGTGCAGCTAAGAATACATTCAGCAAACTGAGATCCTATTTTTATACTGGCAAAAAAAGATTTAAAAAAATGTAAAACGTGTCTGTGTGAGTATATATATATTTTTTTTTTTCCAAAACAGCTGAATCCCACTACCCTACCCTGCAGAATCTTATTCATTTAACAGGCTGTCAGTGCAAGTTCCTTTACATAGCTCTGCCTTTCATGCCTAATGGGGTTTGCCCTGAACCAGACAAAGCCTATTAAACATGGCAGAGAAACAGATGATACGAGAGGCTACTGGAAGCAGTGTTGGCTGCCCTCTAATGGCATGTGTACCATGAGCACACACCTGAACTCCCCAGGGACTCCTGCGAGGATGCCAGCAGCAGTGTTGTCCCAGAGTGCCTCGTATTCCCTGCAAGAGAAATATTCACACCCTGAGCAAAAATGAAAATTTGGTGTTGTATATTTAATTTTTCAGACCGCCACAGCAGGACAGAGCAAGCGCAGTTCAAAAGCCCTGTCAGCACAGAGGGGAAGATGTACAGTTGATGAAGCCACCAAAGTGAAGGGCTGACTTTACTTGGGAACAAAAACGTGTTCAGTGTGCGAGTACCAAGCACTGTGCCTTGCAGCTATCTGTCAGCCAAAACCTATAAATACTGAATAGCATCAGCATTTCATTCGCTTTGATTCTAGGGGGGAAATTCAAAAGGTTTATGGGTTCAGATTGAGTTAAAACTCTTAAATCTGAATGTGTGCTGAGTCAGAATTTTATAACTTGTTTCTCTGATTTGAGTGTGTGCAAATATCAAAGCACACAGGAATGATCTGCGCACTTAATCTGCAATCTACTGAATAATTATAAAATATATAGAAGAAAATAACCCTCTAACTCTGAGAGTGCAAAGTTAAAACTGTCAGACAGAAAAAAAAATAGCAATTATCATTATTGCTGTTCTGTTACAATAGCAGTAAGGGATTCACTGCACCACTCTCTACAGCCAGATTCTCTAATATTCTAAATAAATAAAAGCTGAAAAGGAAACTAAGGCTTCAGTAATTAATTATCCTGCCCAGTCTCTAAGCATCTCAGGAGTAGCGCTTCAAACTGAA
Source organism: Megaceryle maxima (assembly GCA_024605025.1). Classification (NCBI taxonomy): domain Eukaryota; kingdom Metazoa; phylum Chordata; class Aves; order Coraciiformes; family Cerylidae; genus Megaceryle; species Megaceryle maxima. Next base: position 77,356 of record JANHGN010025420.1, on the reverse strand, counting down.
CCCAGATTTTTTGAATCTCAGACTCTTCCCTCATTCCCTGAATCTCTGATTTCCTTTCATGTTGTCTCTTGCTTACAACATTTTGCTCACCATATTGTTTATAATCTCCACTGGAATCGGGGAGTAAAGAAACAGCAGAAATTTTATTTACTTATATTCAAAACTGTTCTTAAACTTGAAAAAGGTCCTGCTTAGTTTGAGGCGCGGTTGCGCTCAGAGCTTTAGTTTATCTGGAACATATCTTATTCCATAAATTCATTTATTGTCATTTCTATTTACTCTTTCTCCTCTTATCCATTGAGTAATCTGGAGGTCTGCAAAGGTTTAATATGAGCTTTGAGCTAACAGCCATTTTAGTTATTTAGACATTTTTTATTTTATTCATACTTCAGAGCATGTTTACTCTGAAGTGAAGGTTTGTTTGCTCCCTGAATAGTGACCATCGTTCTGATTTTGTTGCTGCTGCTTAAAAATGGTCTCTGAAGATCCCACACAATTTCCCCAGTGCATCGATGATCTGTGGCTAAGTATTGATACAGACATCAAAGAAATGCTAGTTTGGAAAGGAAAATTACCATTCCAAAAGCATGTTCTGCTTGTATCAATTTAGTGAGCTCAGATGTAAGAAGATATTCTCCAGGGCAACACTCACCTCCACATGCATGAGTTTTAGTGGTGCCCATGCCCATGGGAATGGACCAGTGCTGTCTGGTTCCAGTTAACAAGGGAGTCCATGTCTGGGTGAGGAGGAGGACACAATACTTATGTATATTCATCGCTGGAAATAGAAGAAATGTGTTCCCAAACATTGATTTTTTTCAAGTTATTCAACATTATTCACCTGCGTGTTGGCCAGTGCACGGGATGGAAAGAGGAATTTAACAGCTGGTAGCTGCTGTTGAAAGAGACACTGAGAGGGAGTGTTGCCCACCTCCCACCTATCTGACCAGCACATGGTCCTGGACAGAGTGTTATTCGCAACTAACTTAGCACTGTGGTCTCCTGGATCCATTATCACACCTCTTAGCCTCCTGAGAGGGGAATAACAGCACCAGATTTCTGCTTGACCTGGAAACAAAATCAGAAACAAATCTTTTTGTTTTCTGAACCTGAGCAAGTGGTTGTTTGACAGTGTCTCATTTCTCTTCTCAGTGTCCAGTGAGGGCAGTGACCTTCAAGAAGGAGGCAAAATGAGTGAATGGGCAGCAGTTGTCTCTCATCACAATGTTACCAGAACAGGTACAGAAAATGCAAAGGTCTCATGCTTTGTGTGCTAGAAGAAATACTCCAAATATTCAGTTAATTTATATATATATATATTTGTTCTGTGGAAGGAGAACCTACAGCAGATTAATTTTAACAAGCAGCAGACATCATGGAGGCATCTGAACTTGCATCTCTGCTGCTGGTGAGTATCTTACCTACCATTGATTTTGAGACTTATTTTGTTTTTGACTAGAAAATCTCCTTGAAACCCAAGAAATCTTCCTGAAAAACACTTATTCAAAACTGACAGTATTTCCACACAATAAATTAGTTTAAATAATCATCAATTTTCAGTGAAAAACTATTCAGGAAAAAAAAATATGCAGATAGTTGTATTAATTGACCTAATCTTGCACTGCTAGTGATAACTAAACACATTAGATAAGGTCTCCTCAGCTCATTAAGAGGACAAAACTATCCAGAGGAGCTCTGGTTTGAGACCATCTGTCCAAGCAATCCATTCTCTACTACCATACCCTCAATAGTCAACTGTTTGGCTTGTATTTTTATTTTTAAATACTTTCTGAGCCTTTTGTTATTCAGTTTTCATCTCCTGTGAAAACCTTCCTAACCCAGTTAATAGGGGAAATAGCAATCTGGTAACTTGTTGGCAAATCAGATAAATTTTCATGGCAATTCTCACCGATGTTCAAACAGCAGGGTACTCTTCCATTGGTTTCCCAGCATAACTGAATTTCTGATGAATCTCATCCTTGGTCCATTTCAAACAAATGTTTGAATTTATATCAGATGAACTAAATTGGATACTTTGGGGTGGTGTCCAACACTGGCAAATTTTCTTCATGACAATTGTCAGTTGCATTATTCAAACCAGCTTAACACTGTGTGACTTCTTGCACAGAAATGTACCATGCTGATAATATCCATTCCCCTTCTTCTGTATCTTTGCCTTTCTCCATTATTATAATTCTGTCCTCTAGCTTTTTCCTCTGCTGAGCTTTCAGAGACCTTCCTAATCAACATTAGACACAGTGGGAAAATGGGTGGCACCAGCATGGGTAAAAGGCTGTACTGCAATTTGAGGGGCTCTACAGTCATCCTCACAAACGACAGTATGACTCAAGCAGCAACTACAGCTCACTTGCTCTGGGGAAAATCTATTTGATTTTAGCTATAAATGTATTTATATTTATGTGCATATGCTTGTACATGTCAAATATTCGTTTATTTTATTCTAATTTTCTCTCATTTACATCTGTCCCTGTGCCTCATCATTCTGGGGCTGGGGTGCCTTTGCACAAGCATTGCCTTTGAGGTGGCACAGAGTGACATCATCCCAGGGAAGAAACCATGTCTCCAAGAGGCCCAGTTCTCACTCTGTTCCTCACTGTCACAGGACACTATAAGTGGACTGGGCTGGCATGACTCTGTCACCCTAGGTGCCAGCCAGTCAGTTCTGTGAAGTACTCAGAGAGCTGTTTCTGGGTGCAGAGAAGTCAGCCTCCAATGCAGATGGTGCCCTGCGCCCTGATCGTGCCTGGACAGTGCCTCTGGACAGTCCTGCCAAGGGGTGTTAAAGCTCTCAAAGGCATGCACAAGGAGATGTCTTGCAAGAACCTCATGCAAATGAGAACAAACCTGGGATCACACCCAGGCTAGGATCCAAACCCATGACCCCATAGAGGTGCTGTCCAAGCCCAGACATTACATGTGGCACAAACCATCTCATATTACTAGCCCCTATATTTTGTAACTCTTATAACAAATGTCCCCATTCCTTTTGATCTGTATATAAGGTCCTTTATTTCCTTAACATGGGGAAAAATCACCTTGCCTCCTTCAGTGCAATACATGTTGTAGGCCACCAGGTTAATTCCATGCTACATGCATGGATAAAAAGGAGGATAAGAAGAGTAGGTCATGCAGTGGCAAGGGTTGAGAAGCTCTGCTTTAAACACTTTATGGGAAATTGTAAAACTTCTAAACAATTTAATAGATTAACTTCCCCTTTCAGTAGCATCAGTAAAACTGAATTATCATCCTCACTTTTAACTGATGCCTAGACCCAATACTCATCCATCAGGGATCATTTACTGATAAAGCAATCAATCCTGCCATGGTGCAGAGGGGACAAACTATGCAAGATACCATCACTGAATATCCCTTCCACCCCAAAGCATTCTGTGAGTCTTTGTCAATGAAAGTGCATTTGTCTAGTCTTATCTGCTGCAGTATATGTGGAATACAAAGGAAGAAAGTAAAATATGCATTTGATGTACATGTGCAGATGCCAGACGTATTACCAACCCAAGGAGGACTGCCTTTTTTCCAGAAACTGAACACACCACCTGAAAACCAACCACCACACCACTGCCTCAGGTACCAAATTAATAGAAATGAAAGCAAACACGAAGCTGTCTTAATGCTGTGGCATGTGAAGGACTTGAGAGAACAATGAGAGAGAATGTTGAAATAATGTGTTACTCCCTTGTCATTGTTTTAGGAAATCTTCTGTGACTTAAGCCAGAATCTCTAAAATACTGTTCATCTTTTCATTATCAGAGAATGCAAAATATAATTCCCTTTTTTGACTCCTCACCAGTAACAGTTTTGGTTGTGATGTTTGCCTTTCTAATATATTAAAGATTTGTGTATGTATTGAAAAGAATATAGATCAGAAAGAATTGGAAGAAGTTACAAAATTTTATATAATTATGTTTAATCGGCTATTGGATTTTATTAAGGTACATAGGTGTACAATTTTAATTTGAAGAAATAACTTTAAAATTTTCTTCACAATATCCCCACTTAAGGTACAAAATTGTTCATTTTCACTACAAAACAGGTAGAATTTTAGTAATAGAAAATAATGTTTGAATGAAACATATAATAATTTATTTTCCTTAACAGAGATAAATGTTTGATTTTCCTGCTAAATGTAATAACATTTCTGTATTATTTGACCATAAGGTAAAAAATTAGAATAGGTTTATTTCTCAGCCAGATATGAACTTTACCAAGACAAAACTCTTTGGACATTTTGTGAATTATAATGTGGCTACTGGAGCAGAAGGAAACCTTCCTCTACTGCTGCCTAGGAGTTGGGATTTTCATCAACAAACAAGTTCAGGCTAAATTAAGAGGTTCAGCGTAGCAGAGTTCTTCAAAGGCTTTGTAGTTGTTCAACTCCAATTAAAAGTCAATTGCATTGGACACTTTATTCCCATTTGTGTCTATGAAAATCTCTCTTCTATAATGTGCCGTGTTACAATTCTAGGCTGAAAAGCAGGTGCACAGAAATCTGAATGCAATACAAGCACTTATTTTGAGTAAAGAAAATAACAGCTATTATGTCAAATGCTTAGTACTTACAATATTTAACAAAGATTGTCTTCATATCTGTACACAAATAACCAGATAATAACAAATTAAGATTTTAATATCTGGATTCATGTGTGTGATCTATCACCCAAGAAGACATACAATTTTTATGTCCAGAAAATATATTTTCTGTTGTGTGCCAAAGGAAGCTATAAGCAGCTCAAGGAGGATAGCCAGTGCAATACAGTCCTGCTGGTGACACATCACTGAATATCTTTTTAAGGGAATTAACAGGGGCAGTAACTGTAGTGGGGCCTCAGAAGTGATGACAATAGAAAATTCTTCAGGGAAGATAGTCTGACTCTGCAAAAAGTTACTGACATATGTAGGACAGTAGAAAGAGCCCAAGAGCAAATACAAATCCTATCTGATGATCATATGGTGAAATGTATCAGAAGGAATTACAGGAGATGAAAATGCAAAGGTAAAATGTACGGCAGAACTGTGTGCTGCCTGCTACAGAGAAAACCGACATATAGCAAAAATCTGATCTGCCAGAATCCAGCAGTGTGAGAATTAGAGGAGACACTGGAAGGGTCAAAACCTGATATTCAGTCTTAAATACTTTTGAATTTATATGCGAGTCATGTTCAAGTGACCTGACCAAAAACCACCCTGGAGAATTTTGATTTAGAGAGAGATTGACGAGTAGAAGGTCTTGATTTCTTGCTTCTGGTTTGAATGGGGGTGAAACCTCCCATCAGCAGCCCCTCCCTGCAAGCTTCTGTTATTTGGGACTGACAATACTGTCAGAAATATTATTGAACTTTCCATTTCCCTGAGTAGTGTTGAGCAGACCAAGCTGCTAGTTTATGCACCTAAAGCAGGTTACAGCAATTCTAATACAAACTTCAGGCTTGTAAATCATTTAAATTACCTGGTGACCACTGTATTTCTCTCACTATCCTTCTCTGCTGAGTAGACTTGGTCCACCAAAGTGCTGCTAATAGCACATGACCTGGTAGAAGTGCTGTAAGTTCCCTGACCCTGCCTGTGGTCATGCAAAGTTTCTGAAGGTTACTTCTTCAGTGGTTTTGAGTGGTTTTATTGAACCTGCAGATAAACTCTTAAAGAGACTGTCCAGGCTCTGAGAACAGAATGGTAATTATAAGGAAAATAAATTGCATCCTTGAGGTGTGACCCTGTTGAGCAGCATTTGGTCAGCAGCAGTTTCAGATGCTAACAGCATGAACAAAAAGTCAGCCCCACTGGCTGAAGAATTACTCCTGCAAGGCTGAAGTCTCATTTTACCCACAAAGTGTCCAGCAATATAAAGCTCCTGCTATCAGTATGCTGATTACTCATTTTACAGAGGATACTAACCAACATTTCTTTGTAGAACAAATACAAGAAGCACTTCTTAATTCTGCTAACCAGTTGCTGGCTGCTATGGATTTCTGCCAAGAACTTGTAAATGATGTAAAGTGAGCTGAAGAAAGAGAAACATGCTTAATAACATAAAATATGGGATAATATGCATGCATTCTCTGTATGGACAAACAGGAAGTCACAGAACTATAAGCAAGTAAGTGAAAACCTCACAGTTAAAATAAACATGGCAAAAAAAAGCATGCTGAGACAAGGAAAATGATTTCTCCATGATATCAGGCATTTTCCTTGATCGTAGGCAATCATTACTTGGCTACAGTCTGGATGCTCACCCAAGGCAAAGCTAATGTAGTTTTGGGGCCTGTGGAGCTCAGGACCTGTCCCCACCGTGCATTGGATTGCACTTTACCCAACAAGAAAGAGGCAGGAGGAACATGAAGAGAAGACACGGAGCCCACAAGAAACCTGTGGGAGCTTCCCACAGCTCCTGAGCTTGTTCCAGCTCTGCACTGCTGAAAGGAGACCTGTGTGCCAAACACCCAGTTTATATCCAGCCTGTAACTGCTGTGGTCACCAAAATGTGAGTGGTATCTATATGCATAGGCTGTCATAAAACCTTATCCCAACACATCTTTCTCCAGGCATCTTGTTTCTTAAATAGTCCCCCTGGCCCCCGTAGAAACCTTCCTGAGATCGACTTTTCAATATTTTTAACAGTATTAGAAGTGACTTCTTGCCTCAGTGCATACAAATGACTGTAACTATCCCTGTTTATCACTGTGACAGATATGTGTGCTAATTAGATATTCTTTTATACATCCAACCAAATCCCAACTCTTCTTAAAATCAGAGCCTCAGCCAAGCTTCTCAAAATGGCTTCTTCCTCTCAGAGAATGCTTTTAAAGCATGCTGTGTCCAACCATGAGGAAATGCTGATGCTAAGGGTGAAAACAAATGAATGTTGATCAAGAAAGCCATAATAAAACAAGCTTGTGAGGCATAATGATTTCTAAACATAAAGTGGGACTGCAGATTGTATTTTTACAACTAAGTAAATGAAACTGTGGGCAGAAGACAACGCGTCAGTGCCTTCCACAGTAACGACTGTTGAGCTGTGTTATGCACAATGAAGACAGTTAAGAAGGCCAAGGGCTGCCTGTGCAGCTCAATGCCCAGGACTTTGGCTCCTCTGGACCAGGTACAGGACCTCAAGGATGAAACACGCAAGCAGCTACTGTATAACTAGCAGGGCATGTGTGCTTGTGGGGAAGCAGCAGCCCACCTGCACACTCTGGCAGCAGAAGCCAAGGGCAAGGAGAATGGTCCAGAAGTAGTAGGCTGGTGTTCCGCTGTGCTCTGCAAGTTTCTGTACTTGGGACTTGATGTGCTTTGTGAGAAAGCAATTGAGTGATCCTGACTGGGTGCTCAGACCCTCAAAAGGTTCCAGGTCCCACCACAAAAATCTGTGAGGCACTCTCATTCCTCGGGTAGCCCTGGGAACTGATCAGGATCAAAAAATATTAACAGAGATAAGACTTACTTGCAAATCTTCAAAACACCTTAAGGCCAGTTTCTATATGTTTGTTATAACCAAATGGAGTTTTCCATAAGCACTTTATTTCTATTTAATTAAGTAAGAGTCAGCATTTCCAAAGTGCTTCATAGATCCCACCTCACCATGATACCATTGCTGAGCTCTTCTGGGAATCTCGTTGCAAGGGCGTGTGTTGAGTATTTGGAAAATCCAGCTTGTTCAGATCTGGCAGGCTGATTTTGAAATAATATCTGGAAATCCACTTGCAACATTTGTAATAACTATCCATTTGCATATAGAAAAGCTGACTTCTGGCATGAATATAATTTTCTTATACCTTTCCTTTGAAAATCTGATCCAGACTGTCTAGACAAGTCAAAATTCTCATTCGTGCTTAATATTTTATAATTTATTATTTTTCTTTCCTTTCTGATTAATTTGGAAACGTCCCTTAGCAAAGATCTGGTGATAGGAGGATATAGTTTTATAGGCTACTCATATAATCCCTCTGCTTTGGTCATATATACCCTTGAAGTTTGCTCTAAAGCTTCCACATGTAAGCCCAGCCTCATAAATCTAATCCTGCCTACTGGCATGCACTTCCAGACATCCACAGTTCATCCAAACACACACTTATGCATTGGCTTTATAGCTCTTCCTATACTATTTTTTTTTTGATAGTAGCATTGTAAATGTTTAAGCAGGTGAACATTGTAGAGCTAAAAGAAATTTAAACATGCCATGTATTTGCTAAGCAAAAATACCATTGCAAGGCATTGAGACACCTTTAAAAGGGTCTGCCTCTCTCTTTCTCTCTCTCTTTCTTACTCAAAATACAGCTTTTACAAATATGACATCTTAAAATTAAAATGTTTGTTCTGAAAGTAATAGCCAAGATCATAGAATATTTATGTGATCATTAATATTTGAATTTTGAATAATGCATACTTACATATCTCCACAAAAGAATGCAATGCGTTTTTTATACCAAAGTCATATTATTTTCCCTGTAACAAGTACAGAAGCAGCTTTATTTGCATTACTCACTTGCAGGTATGTAATATCAGATTACACCGTTAATTCTCTTTGTTTCCTGGAAATATCTATGTCAGGCTTTTTTACTTTGCATACATAGGAGGTCCATATTCATAACTCTATTTTAAATGCAGAAAAGTTCGATGCACTTAGCTGTTAATTTTAAAAGAGCTTCTCTTTTAATTCATTCTTTTTCATTTGTTCCTAATTGTATCTGCTTCTTACTGAAAGTTTTGTCTCCAGGAAATCTAAGCCACATCCTACCACTTCATCAGTAATGGGGTATCTGTGTGCAAGGACACACAGCTGCATATCAAATAGCACTTCCATGCTCTGCCATTCTCCATCACTCTTCAGGATGCTGATGAATGTGCTGACAGACAAAGGCTAATTGGCAGACTGTATGGAGTCAGTTTTTGATGACACAGGAGAAATAATAGGAGACAGAGCAGGTAACAAAGAAAGTTTAGAGGGAATGATAACAGAGCTATAGACAGAGAGGATTTCAGGCGAGCAGAGTGCACAGCCTGAAATACTGTGGGAGGGAACTAAAGAACCCAAGAAATTCACAAAAGCATGAAAGAGGGAAAAAGGAAAGGGGAGCTAACCCTGTACTTCCTGCCATTACAACACAGAAAATGTCTCCAATATGAAACTAGGTTTGGGATGGCACTTTCAAAACTGTGATCTGGTTCACTGAAATGTTTGTTTAGGGTTTGTGAACCTACTAAGCAAATGTGAACCCATTTTTGTTAAGAGCCTGGACTTGATATGTATTTTATATTCCAACTTGGCAGCAATGTCACCCAATTTTCACTTTAAGATTTGGGTGCAGTCATTATGAATGCAAACATTCATTAATATATTTTGCTGGACATTCATTGGCAAGTGTAATTACAGTAGGTGATTTATGACCCGCAATGTGTTCATGTCTTCGTGAGGCTACTTGTAAATGGACAATTTTGAGCACAGGGCCATGGAGATAATTTGAACACAGCCCAGATTTTACACTCGTTCATGCTGTCTCTTACTCTGGATTTCTGTAGTACCCACTTGAAGGAGACCTGATGGGGGTCTTTGAGCACAATCATAATTCTCAAAACCCGAAGAAGGGATTTTATGGGAAAATCACCTGAGAATGATGACGTGAAGTAAAACAAATCCACTAAATTGTCCACAGACAGTCCTTCTTTAATTGCAACTGATTGGTAAAGGATTTCCTATACTTAACTCTGTAATTAAAAGAAGATTGACAACCTGTAGAGCATTCTTCCATTACAAATCTTGCATGTAACTCCAATGCTGAAGTTTGAGCCTTAGAAAATGCATTTGAAATATTGGCTAACATAAATTACCCTTTATCCACTACTCTCAGTAAAACTGCCCAAGTTGAGAATATGGACCTGTATTTCTAAATTATTTGTATTAAGTGTTTATTAGCAGACATGTGGGGAGGGTTTCCCTGCTCAGCCAACTTATAGATGTAACTGACTGAAGAAGAACATGTGCATTTAAATCAGTTGAACCTGTTGCTGAAATCTTTTGTCTCAGTTTTTCAAGGGAGCCAGAGTGCTTGGCAACCTCTTCCCCAGCATAATCCCATTGAGCCAAACAGACTGTGGCCAGACAAAGCGTCTGCACTGCTGCCTGTGAGCTTCCATCAAGGATTTAGACATCTCCCTGATCTAAACTCTGCTTGTAAATAACTGCAGGTGAAATATGCACCGGTAATTGTTGTTTTACTCACCAAAAATGTTCTCATTTGATCCTTTATCTTGTTTTGATGATAGAGCAAAAAACATGAAAAATATACCATCACACTCTGCACTGTGCAGAGACATTTTACTTTTTAAGCCTCCAAAGAAATATCAGGCCCAAGCAAATGACCTAATTACTGTGTCCCCATTCAGTGCGTCCCAGGTCAGTGTGCAGATATATGCATAAAGGCAATAGCAGCTTTGGGAAATAATCTTCTTGATTATAAAACAGCCATATACATGTTCTCCTGTGTGCAAATATGTGCCACTCACCAAGATACAACCACACAGTATTGCTGATTTGGTATCAAAATGGACTGGGGATATATGTTTGTTTAAGAAGTATTTTTAAAGCTATTTCTCTCCCAAATAAGACATAGCATCAGTCAGTAGGAGTTAGCCTTTTAAAAGCTGACCTTTGCATCATGCATAATGTCTTTAAGTTGGGCATTTTTCTGTGTAACTTACTCCAGAGGTAGCTGAATAACACTCTCTGATAAATGGAATAATATCATCCATGCATTTACTGTTATTTTTCTGTATTTATTTATTATTCCCCAATTTTGGGGATTATTGTTAAAAAATGGCATTTACTACTGCATTGAGTTAACGAAGAAGACATCTTTTTCCTCATCTCTTGGCATATGAATTGGGTTTCTAAAAATTCACTGTAGTAATCACAAAATGCTGCTGCAAAGAATTACTTGATAAAACCTTTTGAGATTTCAGCCTACCTCGTCCCTTTGTTTCATAACTAGAAGGAGTATAATGAATGCAAAAACTCTGTGAATAGAGCTCAGCAGGGCCTACTTTTTTCTCATGACTCCTGTGATTATAATAATTTGATTTTATAGGTGTCTATCCTAAGACCCCAGCTAGGGAGCAATCTTTACTGAGTCATGAACTTTCACATCATTAAATCTCTCTACATTTATTTTAAACATATCAAAAGTGTCAAATAACTTTAGATCTACTAAATTTTATTTGCATTGGGTAAAATGAAGTTTAGCCACTTGGGAAAAGAAAATGAAATAGTTTCCTTAGCACTCAGGAAAGCAGTTGGGCTCTGGAGTCTGCATGATTCCACCCATGCGGCAGCTCAGCACATCTCCGGTGCGGGCCAGGACACATGTTTACAAGGACAGGAATCTGAGTAATTTCCTACCAGTCTGAAGGGAATATTAAACTCTTCTGTCAGTTGGATGTGTATTATTTATGTTCCTTTTTTTATTGTTGTTGTTGTTGTTGATTTTAAAAAATATTTCTTTGTTGGTTCAACGCTGACTCCTGATAGAAAGTGATGAAATGCCCAATATGTTAAAAAACCTTATCACTAAATCAGAAGCAGAACTATAAATTTTGGCTTTTGAAACTGAACTGACTGTTGAGGATCATTTTGCTCCTGAAATATTACAGCAGTGATCAATTTGCTGTAAAATTAAGCAGTTTAGCTCTGCAATCTATAGATGGAAAACATGTTGTTCTTGAGCAAAGTTTATGCCCTGCCCAAGGGATAAATTAAATTTTATGGGTAAGACATGCATTATTATATGCTTATCTGTTTAACATATCATTCTTTTCCACATCAGTATTATAAATATTTTTAATCATACATTTGATCTCTTGTGCATATAGTGATATGGTAATTCCCCCTGCCCCCCTCAAAAAATATGACCAAACACAGTTAATTCATCACAGAACAGGGGAGAATATTCTAATCTTCCTAAGAAATATGCTGAAGATTGAAGCAGAGGCACTTAAAATTGGGGCTACTTTGCAATCATTCAGTGGAATAAAATTTTCCTGAAGGAAGAGGTGGAGCTACGTTAGCCATTTTTATTATGGTTGTTATTATTGAATATTTATATTACAAGTCTCTAATCAAATCTGGGGGATGTAGTCTAAGACAATTCAGTTTTTAAAGTTTGGGAAAGCAGTCAAATATATGCACTTAATAAACTTGTTACTGGTTTTATAAATTTCAGCTAATTTTCCTTGAATTCTATAAAGTAGTTTCAAAGCTCTCAGACCATCACCCTGGCTTTCAAATACTGGGCAACTTCTCTTAGAAGGTTCAACAGAAATGGAGCTTCTGAAGGAAAGAGAAAGAAAAGTGAGAAGCTGTGAATCTTTTTCATATAGAGAGAGACAGCATGAAGAAGACCCTTAAGGTGTTTGCAGAAGAGCAGACCAAGGAATCCTGATGCAGTGACAAATAAAATCATAGGTACAATCATCTGTTCAACATCTACAGCATGTGACATGATGGTGTCCAAATTAGAAGCAGATGAACTCCACTTAACCATGTTTACTATCAGCCACGTCACTGTATATATTTTTTAAATGGCAATATTGTAAGAACAGAGTTGAAGTGAAGGTGGACAAGCTGGGGGAGTCAGTCATCTCCAGCATCTTTTTTCTTTTCTTTGGTTTTGGTTTTTTTTTTTTTTTTTCCTTCTGTTAAAGCAGATTAAAGGGGGGGACTCAAACCCTCAATTACAAGTTAATTCATCTGGTCAGTTTGAATGGGAAAAGTAAACAGCAAAGACATCTTAATTTGGATATTTGCTCACCAGTCAGCTTCAGCATCTGTCGTCTCTACTTGATGCTGCCCATTGTGAATACTCCATGTCATACAATGTTTTATGTGAAATCTCTCCCCATGTGCAATTTTGACTTGAAATACATGCAAATTCTACTAATTTCATTTTGAACTGTGCAATGTTCTTTACTCAGCTTCAAGAATCTAATGTGTGGGTCCTTGTTACATTATCTTCATGGTTGACAGCCCTTTTCTGCTCTCACCGCCCACTTGCTTCCTTTCAGTCATACAGATCATTAGTCTTCTAGTTTTTGGTGACATGGGTATCACTGACAAATTATTTCTAGTCATCTTAATCTGTACATGTTTCATACTTTTTATTTCTGTAGCATATGCTTCCATCATTTTTTCTAATTGGACATAAATGCTTTAAACAAGCACATTTTACCCCACATTTTAAGCTGCCTATATTTCTGTGTCAATAACCTTTTCCCATTTTTATGGAATAAGAGGTTTAAGGTGAATATATAAAAAAAAAAAAAAGAGAGAGAGAAAGAAGAAAAAAGGCACCTTCCTTCAAGATGAGATCTATTCCACTGCAAAGCAAGCACCAAATGATACACTGCAGGGGACAGGACTGCCTTGCCAGGAAGATGTACCTGGTAGAGGTAACTTGCCTTCCTCACTGGGTCACTGTGAGGATTAATCAGTGAATGTTTATAGTCCTTGGAAGTCATAAAGAGCTACAGAATTGCTAAATATTATTATTGTCTTATTATATCCTCACTCGAGATTCAAAGGTGAGCAGTTTTGAGGAGACAATGCAGGTGTGTCCCTGGTTACTGATGTTCACAAGCACAGTGAGGAAGTACTGCAAATGTGCGTACATCTCAGGAGTATGCTGCCCAAACATAATTGCTGCAGGTGTATCAATGGGCTGCCTTCTCAGGCCTTTTGGTAAAGTTTATTTGTATAATATCCCTTCTAAAATATTGCTCTCTAGTGCAGGTACTGTCTGTATGATCTGTGTTTCTACAGCTTAGTGGGATCTTGATCTGTGACTCAGTGTCCTGGATACTACCACACAAAAATAAAATAAAAATATAAAAAAATTTTACTCACTGGGCAGAAGTTGTATCAGGCAAAAGATTTAAGTTCTAGACAGAATAAAGATAAACCAAATGCCAAGAAATCCTAACTTGTCTTTGTGAGGGATGTAATGTTCATATGAACTAATGCTAAGAGAACTGATTTGTAGCCAGTTTATGAGCACAGATTTCTACCTGCACACTAAAGGCAGGTCATTGCACATCCGGATTTTAAGACTCTGTAGAACAATCACAATGGTTATAGGTAAATAGAAACTATTTAAAAAATGAGCATACAATAAAATAGCATTCTCCAGATCAGCACTCTGGTGGCTAATGGGGTAAATAAAAGTGAATAATGTTCTCCTACAGTGACGTGATAAAATTATTTTGTGCGCCGAAGGTCTAGAGAAGAGATCGTTGAAATATTAGAAGGGCTTCTGAGGAGAAGAAGGGGGTGGACAGCCTGTGTGCTCTGGCATGGAAGGAGGCTCTTCAACTGGTCTGCAAGAAGCATGTCTATTTGGAAGATGCCTGTGTATCAGGTAAGATAAACACATGTATACATATATGAAGAATGTTTTTAAGAGGTGATTTCTCTAAATACCTTTAACTGAACAAATATGACAACAATGAATCTCTGTTTACTAATTTTATAGCCTTAAAAGATTAAACATGCTAGATCCACTCAGATCTGTTAAATCCCTGTTAATGCAACTCAAGCACTAATCTGAAGATGGGAGGATAGTGTGAGCCATTCTAAATGAGATGACAGCTGGAGGCCATAATTCTGGGAAATCTACACCCAGGGCACCCAATAGACCCCAGACATACTAGATAATGTGAGATGGGGTTTATGTCCTAATTTACAAAATATCCATTATAACTTTATGATGCAACATGTGTGGAATTTTGCATTTGCAAGAGCTATCCTACATGAATGACGCTTTCTTCTAACTCCTGAAGAACATGGGTTAGGCACTGAGGGCCGGCATGAATTATTGTAGCGGGATATTAACAAAGGCTTCAATCCCATGTACTGAATTCAATGACAATTTGCCACTATCTTCACTAAAATCTAGAATGAATCCCCAGATGGGACAGTGAAATACATTCATGCTCTTCCTTGTCTCCTGGAGAAAAACAAGACAAAGGAGGTGGTTCCAGGACTCCAATATCTCACACAACTCAACTACACTTGATTATTATTTGCTTCTCACAACCTGAAAAGAAACCTACTACCAGATTTGTCTGTCTCAACTCTGCTGAAGCTGAATACTTTCATACATATGTATGGATAGCTTAAGTTTTTATGAGCATAATTTGGGCTTTTCAAAATAGTGACACAATAACAAAGCAAAATTGAGACATGCATGTAATTTGAATACTGATTTGGTTTTATCTCTTCTGGTGCTGGCACTTTTGATGCTACTCTTTTCCATTCCATCTTCTTTCTGTTCTTATTTCCCAATGAATGGAATTAGTTGTGAGTGCATTTGCTGCTTCTACCAACCAGATATGAAACCTGAGGAAATATATATCTATGACCTCCCTAAGAGTTTTGGACAGTTACTCATTCGCTGCTAACGTTGTGTTTTCTATCGACTACTTAAAGACACTTTCCTGATCCTCTTCTCGAATAGGAAAATGAGCTCTGTCAGACAGCTATTGCCATGGTTCGTGGCATTTTCAATACCATATACCCTGATTTTTCTTTACAGCATTGCAGCATTTCAAGGAGGTTACTGCAAAGGGTGATTTCTGATTATATTTCAGGTCAAATACCCTCAGTGAGCTGTTTGTATCTATTTGCAGATTCGGTGCTCCCCTGCAGTGAGGGGAAGCCACTAAACCTGTGCTTAGTCTGTCTGTCCCAGTATCTTGTGGGTCATGAGTCAGGTTCATGTCTGCCTCTGCTGCTAGATCATCTTGCAAGTTTTGGGTTGTTAAAGTCTGTGGTAGAGAACAAGGTATACTGAAGCTCTGCCATGTCTCCCCACCCTTTTTTGAACTTTATGAGTAACAGGCAAAACCCCAGACCTGTCACACCACCTCTACAACAGCAAGGAGGCCCCTCACATGCAGCAGCAGACAAGTCTGAACAGTTTAGCATTGTGGAGAATCTGGTACTAAAAATTATTCATAGAAAGTGCCAACTTAATAATTTCAAAGAGAAAACTAAAAAATGCTCAGGGGCACTCTCTGAAGAGAAAAAGGGGCTTAAATTCATCTAATAAATTATTTGCAGACTGAATAATTCCAGAACATATTTAAAAGCATTGGATTCAGTGTTATCAGCCTCCCCTGGTAAGTGAAGCTACCTCAGAAACTGCATTTTCTAAGGTATCATTTCAGTATGCTACCACAGCAGAATGAGGTAACAGATATGTGGTTCACGGTCCTTGTCCTGACACCAGCCAGTACCTGATGTAGAGGGGAAGCCACAAGAAAAATCTTGCAACTGGTTTATTCTGTCACTATCTAATATGAAGCTTTTGCATTGGGCAGAAATGGGAATAAAGGTTTTTTTCATAACTGTATTACCAGCCTAGCAGATATTTTTGCATGTTTGAACTTTCATCATGTGAGCAGATATTTGCTCTCTTCTTGAAAGTTAAGCAGATGTATAGACCAAGTGCAAGAGTGCAAGTGTGTATCGTTTACTTGTCACCACTTTATCTGAAGAATTGTTATGTCATGGACAGAGTTAAAATTACTCATATATAAATGTAAAAGAACACCTAGCGTTTTTTGAGTGCTGTTGAACACTTGGCTTCAGCTTGTGGCAAAGAGTTAAATTCAGCACAAGCACTGAGTTTACTTGAACTTTGGATAAAATTTTCCAAATGTACATGAAAGTAGGCTGAAGTATGTTCAAATACAATTGAAAGTTGAGCATTTTAATACTTAAAGTAGGTAACAAAAGAAGCATATGAGACTCCATAAACAGAGATTTTAAAACAAATTTAATCACAGACTTTTTAAACTACCACATCACTGTCAGAGCATATATATGTTAAAAGACCTATAAATATATTTTAAAACAATCTATTTTCCCTTCACTTAGCTGCCAAGATCTCCATTAGGAGGCTTGTGTTTCCTTCCAACATTAAAGAATATCTCTAACATCTGTAGCAATGAACGGTGAAGAGTGTCAGTTCTGCTGCTGAAACAAGCAATGCCGCCATTTGAAGGAGGAAAATTGTGAAATAATGAATATGCCTTTGGAGAGCAGCCTGTTGTGTAACAGAAGATGTGCAAAGCCTCTTGCTAGGTTTGATCTTCTGTGTTTATTCTATACACCTATAAGGAGTGCAGTTAATTATGCGAAACTTGGTCAACGTGAAAATATTGCCCAGAGATGCTGAACCCAAATACCCAGTGCCACAGAGCATAGCGCAAGGACTTTGTTTCATGTTTCCTTCCTTACAGGTATCAGGAAGGACAGAAAAGTCTCACACTAAAACAAGAGCCAATCTCAGCTTAACTGGAGCAGACAGAACTTGAAAATTTATTTGATTTTTTTTTCCATGAAGTTTCCCAGGATGAAGAGAGGAATGCTGCGTTGGTTGGGGATGCGGGAGCTTTTCTGACTTGGGCCCCCCAGGCTTCATTTCCCTAACAGTGAAGGAAAGCAACGGCATTTTCTGGTGTTTTAATAACGATCAATGAACAGGTAGGTATACTAATGACTGCAAAATACTCAGTTATTATAATGAAAGGGAGGTATGTACAACCGTCACAGGGTAATAAAAATGTCTGCAGGAGCTTTACTGGAACTACAGAACAGAGTGCCACAGATCCTGCTATAAGAGAATGGGCAATATTTTATCATTGCAAGTATGTATTTTTTCTTAAATCACCATGTGTATTCTATAACCAAGAAATGTAATAGGAGAACTTTTAAGGACAAAAGTATTCACAAAAATTTTCAGGCAAAGTGATCTCTCTTATTTCAAGAAGAAAATGCAAACAGTCCTCATTCAGTGTTTTAAACTGTGTAAATGATGTCTAACACTCAGAGACGTGGCTGATTAAACACTTATTCTGCCTAAAACTGCAGAAATTTTTTAGTGTGAAGGTTTTCACAAATTCCCAAATTTTCTTTGGAAATTTTCCCGCAATTATGCATGGAAATGTATCCTAGTTAATCTAGATAAGGTTGTCCTGCCACTTCTGCAGGTAAAAATGAACACAGACTTCAGTGACAATCTTGAAAATAACAAAAAGAATAAAACATTTTTTTTACAGTTTAAAAAAAGAAAAAAAAACCCTTCGGGTGCATGTTAATCACAGAACTATATTATCTAGCTGTATTTATAAATTATTTTGACTGACATGTGAATTCGATAGTTTTATACCCAATATATATGCATATATACAGCAAGTGTGTTAGTATGTAATTTATAAAGACATAGAGGTATTCAAAGGACCATATTTGGAGATTTAAAGGTTTTTTTAAAACCCAATTCCTAATATTCATGTCAAAGATGGAATCTGAAAACCTCAGTGGTTAAAAAGAAAGATAATTAATTGCTTGCTACTCGACCTTAACTAAAATGGAGGGGGGGAAACAGTGTTAATCTTGCTACTCAAGCCCTCATCAATTTTATATTTTGCTTAGCTTTTCCTTTTTCAGCATGTATATAATTTTATATATAAGATATGCATGGTTTTACATTTATTATCTGTATATATGCTCATCCCAAATGGGTAATTCATCCTTAATTCTTTTGGTTAAAGTTACACACTTAATGTTATTTTAACATAGGGTTTTTTTGTAATGTAATGATATTTAATTTGCATTAGCGCAAGTGACATACAATAGATCATGCTATTATCATGATTGATATCAGATGAACTGGCATAAATTCAACATTATAAATTGAGCCTATAAATGAAACTATTATTTTACAGGAATTACTGTAGTAGAAAGGCTAAGGACCCTCAAGTCAACCTTAGTCAAACCCACTCTTTAGAGTTTTATATTTTATGCCTGCAATAAATGCTTTTGTGAAAGCCTATAACCTGCAAAAAAAAAAAAAAAAGTCATTGGAAGTCTATTAATTATAATAATACTATCCAAAAAGCTGTGAGGGCTTATTTTTGTGACATCACTCTTTGATTTCTTACTGCCTTAAATTATCCCTTTGTTGGCTGGGTGAGGGTAACAGTCATACTTTTGTCATTAAATATAAGGAGTTTTAAAGCCTGATCCACCCTAGCTCTAATTGATATTGCTTTCATTTGGCAGATAGTGACCTGATTTATAATTTAAATATGCATCATTATGTGCACCTCTTCTGTATAATGAAAAAGCGAAGTTACTCTCATCTTTTCCCGCAATGTTAACATCAAGGAAAAGTATCTTTCTTTTTTTCCCTTTTATACTCAGAGCCTAATTGAAAACTGTTCATTGAATTTCAACATGATAGAAAAGTCTTTTTATCTCTCAATTTGTCCATTAGCTATTATAATTGAAGTATCTGCTACACAGCTGAATTGATATTGTTCTTGTTTAAATTCTGGATTTCTCTAAATCTTCTATGAGGCATCAACTAAAAAAATATGGGTTAGGAGACATTAGCTAACAATATTGCCTAAATGGGACATTAGACTAGCACTCCACATGTGTAAAGCTACAGAAAGTAGGAAGTCATCTAATTTTACTGGAGAACGTGTTGCATAATAATCTTAACAGCATGACCATAAGGTTTGCTAATTGCCACATCTGTTTAACAGCTGTCAGATGTTTGCCATATGCTGCCATCAATATTACAACGGAGTACATTACTGGGAGTTTTATTGTGTTCGACTGTTATTTATTTGCCACAGACGTTACTACAGCCAGTGACGTCTATTTATGTTAGATCACTAATTACATTTTACAAGCTTCATGCAAAATCCAGGTTTTTCAGCTTCCTCAGACCCCACTTTTGATGATGTAACTAAGAAATGTTTTCCCTACAGATCTCTGAACTGATTTAGAAATTTCTATCTCTTCTTATGGTAAATAATTCTTATGCAAAATAACTTATTTATGTTGGTTTTGAAGAATGTTTCTATACCGAAATTATGTTTTAATGGTGTTGTTTGTAAGAACTCAAACTTCTTTTTCAAAGAACCCACTTCATCCCATGTTTTTTTCACTAGGACACAGGTCAAGGATGGAAGATGATTCAGTTTTACAGCTCTGAAGGCTGGATACCCCAATCCTAGTCCCAAAACTGCCACTGACTCACTCTGACCTTGATTCATTGCATGACCTTAATTCTGATTTGCTGATCTGTAAGCTAAATACCTGCTGTGCAGCTGTAACTGCAGAACTCATTCGTTAAATGTCTCTAAAAAGTAGAAAGCGATACAGCACTATTACCATTAAAGGGTAGAAATAGGGCTGATCTTTGCTGTCCTTTTAAACGTTCTTTCAGGGATTCTTTAAAAGACTTCTTTCAACTGGTCTGTGCGTTACTTTTTTGTTAAATGTAGCTACAACAGCAATGAAATAGGAAGCAAAGATTGACAAAGTGCAGACTAGGCAAAATATGCATGATGTGATTTAATATGAGTTGATAGGTGTCACTGATCTCTATTATAAATAGACTGTGTGAATTCCATATGATGTATTATTTATCTATTGTAGATGCCTTTTTGTTTCATTAATAAACCTGAAAATCAGACATATACATTTCCAGTGATGAGTTTTCGGCAATACAAGGCATTGTGGCATTTGTCTGCAATTGCTCAATTATTTTGATGATTTTCTTCTTCCTTTGGTATAAATTATTAATGCTTGAAATGTTTGTTCAAGATTCTTCTGATTTTAGCTCATTTGTCCAGCTGAATTCTTTTTTTTCTCCTCTCATTAGAGAAGATTACTGCAGTGTAAGGACTTCCACTTTGACCTGAATTCTAGCTCCTTTGAGATGTGCACTGGAGTACACAACATAGGTCCTCAGACTTAGGTTTGTGTTTGACTGTGAGGTCTGAGAACTCTTGCAAATCTCACATTAACAATGTGTTTCCAGTTTAAACCTGCCTCAAAGCAGAAACTCTTATGCTGTTGTTCTACCCACAGTTAAAAATGTTTCCCTGGTATTTCTGTACTTGAGAAAGTTAAGAAAATACATTGCTGTTTATTTAGATAGGAAAGGGCTTGAATTTTTCAAATTTCTGAATAGAACAGTAAACAGCAGCTAGTGCCTTCCGTTTACTCTTTCTGAAGATACTCAAGAAAAATTATCTTGGAAGTCATTAAAGGGCCAATATTTTTAAAAGAAGGCAAAGCTGGGGGTTGTTCCAGGAGCCACTGTCAAGCCTCGGAGTCCTCTGACATGGGTGAGGGTGATAGGGGGTCACTGGAGGAGGGCAATGGGGCTGCAAGGTCAGACAACACATGCCTAGAGCAGTAGGTGCTCAACTCTCAGGAGAAATCAAACTGCCCTGCAAGAACGTCTCCATCAGTAATCTAAAATTTGTCTGCCTTCTGCATTTGATCTCCTTATTTTCTTATATGCTTTTTTAATGCTGTTTGTAGCCATTTCAATTATGTGATTTCCTTATCTATATACCATTGAGAATACTGTACAAGACTTTATAAACAGCTACTAAGTTTATCTGTCTGTCATTTGGTTTTCATTATGCGAGATAACAATCTTTCTCATATCTTATAAGAAGATATAATGTGATTGTTTCTAAATGGGAAGGGGAAAAAAAGTCAAGGCTGCGTTATCCTTAGCCTTGCAGTATTTGTGTCAGCACAATCTCCAACATTTTTCCTTGCTGTGGTCCAGGAAGAATTATCTCTCTCATTTTTTTGTGTGTGTTTGCTGCTATCTCCTCTTTTTCTCCATTTTAGAGACAGTGAGTTTCTTATCTGGAGTGAGGTTATGTGGCCACAGATTTGCCTATATTCAGTCTGATCACTCCTAACTGTTTCGCGGGGCTCATGCACTGAAGGGAAGGATGAGAGGCAATTGTCAACAGTTCGCTGTATTAAATATGGATAGATATTATTCATGTAATTTGACAGTTCTTGACTTTCAGCTGTATAATGACAGTGAAACGGTAGGAATTTCAGCAGCCGAACTTCTGTCTTACTTCAAGATAAGCTTATCAACTGTAGCCTGAATCCATTCAACTCATAAGCAGATCAAAACTCATGTCATGCTGAACTGCTGTGCTGATTCCTGCTTCATACTATTGCTTTACATGTCCATATGGTCTTAGTTGTTTGCCATCTTACAGTTATTTTGCAAGGTTTTTAGGAGACAGACTGTCTCTTGTACTTGTTCAGCACCTTGTACAGTGAAGCCATGGATCCTGCCTGATGCCACCAAATGCTCATGTAACACAAATAACATGTAATGAAGTGATAATAGGTGATGGTCAGCCCTTGCATTTTTTTCTCTCTTCATCAGTTATACCCTTGATCTATGAAGAGTAGCTGCTTTGCTTGGCTTCCCATTTAACATGAAAAGAGGCCCTGATGTTTCTCTTGTGCTATTTACCCCAGAGATTCAGAGGAGTCTCTGAACACCGTGTAGGAATCATGTGTATCATTTGGGTGCTCCCACCATGCAGCATGGTGTGGCAGCTGCAGACTAAACAATGTCTTTAGGTTAAGGATTGATCAAGTGTCTGTAGAATTTCCATGCTCTCTTACGTGCCTTCCAGATTACAACACTGTTTCCAAACTGGTGGGATTTAGGGGGTGGGGGTGGGGCAGGGGGAGAACAGTGGATTTGGAGAACTTTTGTCAGTTCAGTGTTCAATTTTAAAATAGAAAGCAAATGTGAAATCTCTCTTTATGCATCTTATGCATTTTCTTCTCTGACAGTTTACTGGATTTTGATCTTATGGGACCTGTAGACTCTGGTCAAGGTTGTATTTCTTTTTCTGCTTGTATGAGGAGAATAAAAACATATTAAAATACATAAATGTTGCTACTGACTGCGGCCACAGACTGGTGCCCTATCTTCAGCTGAACCTTGTCCGCACACTGTTGTGTCCAGTATCCCCCCTCTAGCTGCAAATTTGGGACACTAAAGAAAGTCAATCTCAACATACTTCCCCAGAATATTTTCAAGTAATTTATGTTTATTAAATTATTTTTTGTATGTTTTTCTTCTCTGAATTTGGTCACTTTGTGAGTACACTTTTAAGCAGCAGTAAACAAAAATGATTGTTATCAGAATAATGGAAAACACAGAAGTTTTGCAATTTCTTAACAGAACAAAATCCTTTGCTCGTTTGACTTTTCACTATAATATGTCGGTAGAAATATGACTTCAGGTTTCAGAATTAAATGCATGCCTCAGTGGCTCAGTTTATGCATTCATAATTATATTTACAATTACAAATAATGTAATCAGGAATAGATTTTTTTTTTAGTGGCTAAGTGCACAAAATGAGTTGGCGAGAAAATGTAGTTTTAAGCCATGCTTTCTTCCCCACAATTTAGGATCATTTAAGCTTCATCTCTGACATACATTAGGAAATTACAGGCTAATGAAGTCCACATGGGACAGTATTACAGCTGAAGATTGCTGGGTCCCTCACTAGATTCCCTTTTGTATAGCACAAGATTTCCAGTTTGCACCAAATGCTGCGGACACAGTAACAGGAACATAAAATCACTGTGGTGACTCTGCACAGTTACACCATGCAATTGTTTCCTGTAAATATTTTAATTCCTTTATAACAGAAAAATGAAGCTTTAAATGGAAAAGCGGATGGGGAGAGGGCGCACGGCATCATGTAATTGAGGATTCACGTGCCCTGCTAGGCAGGGTTAATGGGCATTGCCCGCAGTAAACCGGCTCCTGTGAATCCTTGAAATGTCAAAGTGGTACAAAACAAGATTGCGAACCAGGTCCTTCCGGTGTTAAACGGAGGCTGCAGGGCAGCTCTCAACCCAAATGCATAATTTGTAGACACAGGGTGTCATTTAGGATTGCTTACCTCTCATCAAAACTGATCAGAATGGCTTCCTGTGAAAAACTGATTTTTAATTGGAAAAGTTAAATCTGTAAAAAAATTATTTTTCCTTGAAAAGCTGGAAACATTTCACTGGGAACTGATAGAGAATGTCCTTGTTTGATGATAGTTTCAAAAGCATCAAATGACCTTTTTTTCCTTCAGCCTTTGTCCAAAATTAGCAATGAAAAGTATTTGTTTGCATGCTTTGCAGAGTGATTTTCATTAGAAAAGTAATTTTCCATTAAAAAAAAAAAAAATTTCAAGGGATGTTTTCACTTGCCAGAGTGAGAAGCACATTGTTGCTGGGATGCAGACAGGAGGCCAGGCTCTTAGAGTGGCTTCCACACTTCTCATGATACTTTTCAACAGGACTGTCACTAGCAGCACAAGATGCAGCTATGTCAGGTTTAATTAAAACCTTTCGTTTTACCTACTGCACAGAACAGCTGCAGCATAAACTGAGAAGCAAAGGCACCGCAACATGTACAAGTTCAGATTTTGTTGAACATAACCAGAAGACATTATTAATGTGAACCCCACACAAAGCTGGTTCATCCCATAAATTTTAAAAAATGTTGATCACTTCTCCCCAAAATGTTCCACACAAAGATTTTGCTGATTTTCAGAGAATGTGAGCTACAAAATATTGCAGTTTGGTTTTCTTTTTCCTCAAAAAGTAAAAGGCAAGCAACTATCTTATGCTTATATGTGTGTGTGAATAACAGCTAGATACCATTAAGTAGCCCACAGAAGTTGCTGAGTCTAATTCAGTAACAATTAGAAATTTAAGCTTGCTCCCCAGGATTTCTGAAGAAAACAATACCTTTTATAGGGTGGATAGTAGCTGTTTATTATTACTAACCACAGTCACACACTGAAGATGTTTAAGATGAAAGGGCTTTAGGTAGCAAAAAGTTGTAGATATCAAGTTTTTCTTGAATTTTGGTGTGACTGAAAGATTGGCAATACAAAATCTTATAACTCCCTTAGTAGATGATAACTCTCCCTCAGTCCCTAAGCCTCAGGACTGCCCTATCTGCTGCTGCTCATCCCAGCCTGATGATTTCCTCTACTGCTCTGACTCAGCTGCCACTGCTCTTTTGGGATGTTCAACCTTTTATTTTGAAGTGGTTGGTGCAGTTCTCCAGCTCTCTCAGCAGTGAAGTCAAAGAATGACTTGGTGTAAAAGCCAAGCCTGGGCAAAGAGGCCAATGCAGTTATGTACACTTTTTGCTGACCCATCACACAGGACAAATCTTACCGGGAATCAAATGCCCGTTTGAGTATGTAGAGAATGAGCTGGCAGAGCAGGTGTGATCTTGAAGAAGATAAGTTATCTCCTTCCTTAGCAATTAAAATGGGGCTGGAAGTGTGTACTACAAACCCAAGGTGGACGCTAATCTCCTTTGAGGACCCATTATTAAGTAAATACTACAGGATATCATAAACTGGTGTATCTGCCAGTCCTTTGTAAGCAAAAATGCACTTCAAAACAGCAGTGTGAGTGGAAAGCCACCATGGAGCAGCCAGCTTGGCCTCACCACAGCCTCCAAGCTCCTCAGCAGGGCTGGCTGGGTGTTTCCCAACCCCTTTCTCTCAAAATCAACCAAAGTGAGCAAAGATGTTTTACACAAATGCATGAAATGAAACAGAGTAGGGAACATTTACAAGGACTGCCCTGTTGCCTGGTGGTGGAGGTGGAAATGCCCTGTATGGGGAGCAGTGACAAGGACCTGAAAATGGCAACATCTTCTCTGGGCAGCTGGATCTGAAGAAAGACATTTCCCTCCAGCCTCCCTCCCACTACCCTTTGCCTCAGTTTCCTCTTACATGCAAAATGCAGGTAACCTCATTCATCTCCAAGGAGGGGGAGATTTTTAATTACATAATTATAATGAAGTGATTTGCAATTTAAAAAATTGCTAAATCTGGTGTGCAGTGTGGTTTTATTTCTTTGCTTGTTTTTCAGATTTTTTTTTCTTTGTAAGCATTCACAGAAGTACCCTTGCAAGGTGTGCATCTCATTTTCATGAGAACCTGGAGAACAACAACTATATTACCTGAAGTTACCTTTATATCATAAGACATAGGTAGGAACTAGTCAAGAGATACAAAGGACCTTTGGATTTTAAACTTGTTAGGCATTCTGCTTAATATTGCTGAGCAAGAATTTATGCTGGCATTGAAGTTTTCAGAGCTAGGCTATGCTATTTAAAATGGAATTTCACACTAATGAGCCTAAAAGAAAATAATTTGTGGAAAGAGTATGTCAAAGTATGCTCAATTGTATCAGCCGTTCCGGATAAACAGAAAAGAATGACAAATCCAACCGAACAGCTCCCTCTCCCGGACACCAACACCCATGAAAAACGCTCTTTCCAAAATACCGACTTTACAGCAAGTCGTTAAGAGCTATGCTGGTCCTAAAGGAGAAAGGGAGAGAAGGTAAGATGCTGTAGATAACGTTTCACATTACATATGCCAAGAAAAACATAGGAAATATTATTCTACTTTTATTTTGCTGTATGTTTTATATTAAGTAATGAAAAATTAAGCAACACAAAGAGCCAATTTGATTGAAAGGTAGATCCTAGTTATGGAAGGTTCATTTTTATCACAGTTTTATCATTACTGTAGGACCATTCAGGTAGGTCACTCAACAGATCTGGGTTATTTTTTTTTATCCAATAGATACTTAATTTGTGCCTATTTCCAAGCTTATTATAAATATATTTTTTCCCACTATATATGTTTAGAAAATAGTTTGTGGGGCTACATTTTATTCCATATTTCTTTAAGAGCAAATATATTTTATGTATTTCATATTCTGCCTTCTTCAGGAAGATGCTCTTATGTTTCTGATTCTTGACTGAATAAATTTAATTCTTAAGTTCACGTTTCCAATGCAAATTTAAAATTTGCTTTCAATGAATATTCTGCCACACTCTGAAACTCATGAAGCCTGATAATAGATGAATGAATTTCTTACATGATTCCTGGAAAGCAAACACATATGACCATGGGGAATACTACCATGATAAAGATTTAATTGTAAAATGAAAATGAGTAGCAGTGGAAGTTCAGATAGTGTTTCCCTGGCTGTGATTTTTGCATGCAGATGTTATTTTAAAGAAACTCAAGATGTTACCCCCTCATGTTTGTTACCCTTTTTATGATGTTTTTGGTGCCTGAAAAAATAAAGTACCAACACCCTGTAATGTGAACACAAAGCTTTTTTTAATTATAATTATTTTATCTCAGGACTGACAAGCTAAATACCCTGATAACTGTAGATCAGTAGATAGAATTTTCTAGTTGGAATATTCTCTGATGCTTTGTAAAATAGCAATATGTTTATATAATTCAAATACAGACTCCTTTGCACACTATTTCTGACAAAGAAGATTTGGAGTCATCCTTCCCTGTGTCATGGCCAAATTAATTAAAATTTGCACACTAAGAAAATGCTTCCTATACTTTATCATTCTAATAATATCAAACATTATCTACAATAGCATAAAAAGAAATTCAACTCTTGCTCACTTGAATAATCCCACTAAACTCTGAATAGGACTTTTCTTGTTAAAAAAACATGCAGTTGTCAGGAGCTGTAGCTCCAATGCCCAGGTATTTAGTAACTGATGTATAATTACACAGTACAAAAGGAATCTTCTTTTTATCCACCATCAGCTAATCTAGTTGAAGAAATCTTTTAATATAAAAATTGGAGAGGTTTGATCTCTAATAGCCAAGATATAAGCAGAAGTCCTTACAGTCATCTGACAGTAAAATGTTCTTTTACAGACCTTTGCAGAAACCATAGCTCTGTGAAGAGGCAACCAAATAAAGGTTGCTTGTGGGAAATTGATAGGCATTGCTTGTACTGAAATTCTGCAGTCCTCTCTATATGCACGGACTTTGTGAAAGATGGTAAGATTTATAGAGAAAAACTGAAGGAAGAAGATTATTTTTGGTAAGCTTTGGAGTATATGAATTAATAAATTCTAGTTGTCCTGGCTCTCAGGAATTCCATTCTGTCTAAATTTCAGTTTTGTTTTCTACTCTCCCTCCCCGGTAGAGTTGAACCTGGGAATAGCATCACTCAATGGCTCATTAGTTTGATAAAGTGGCATAAGTGACTATAGCTACAATGGGTACTTCTAGCTCAGAAGCATTTATAGGTCTCAAGGGAATTCTGAAAAACACCAGAAAGTCTTTAGGTACTGAATCACAGGCAAGTATTTTGAATCTTTAATTTTTTTTATATATTCTTTTCTATGAGAATGTCAGAACTAAAATATGGAATATGCTTTTCCCACTTGGTTTCTATTACTTGTAAAGCATTCAAAAGCTTCTAGAATAAAATTACCTCTATGCCCTGCTAGGGAGCAGACAAAACTCCACTGAGTATCAAGGGAGTCCCTCTGCTGGTGTTGCTTTCCATTTTTAACCCAAATATAATAATAAAAATGACTAAATATTAGACTGAAGCTGTACAATCTTAGATCCAGCATTTATTTGTTATCATGTTTATCCCACTGGAGTTTTACTGTACTTTTATATTTATAAAAAATGTGCTGAAATATACTCCACAAATTAACTGGTTTATTTTCAGGTGTGACATATTCATCATCATAATAATGTAAGTTGGTTTTAGAAATTTGTTCAGATGACAGCAGCCAATTTGCATTTAGGGAAAAAAAATAATAATAATCATATGGCAGAGAGAGGGTTTGCAAAGAAAAAAAATAAATTGCAGATAACAGATTAAAAAGCAACAACAGAAAGTTTACAAAGTTTTAGAAAATCCAACAACTTCAGAATAGTTTAGGGATACTTCAATTCAGCAAAAATCTGAAGTCCACACAACTCTCAGGAAAAAAAAAAAAAAAAAAAAAAGCATAAAATGTTTTCTTATGGATAATCAGAGCCTGATACCAGAACAGCATTTTCTCTCCCCAAGCCACTGCAGGCTCCCCGTGCACCCTGCAGTGGTAACAGAAATGGTGAGCTCAGGGTGACGCAAGTGGTCACTCATTCTCACGTATGGTACCACTGCACCTCCACCCATACAGGAAGAAAGCCAGGAGACTGTGCAGCCAAGGCTGCCAAGCGTTGGGTAAGAGATAATTTATGCTGAGAACCAATTGCAGATAATCAGAAATTCCCTGAGAAACTGAATTCAATCCTGAAACAATATAGCTAACTTTTCTAATCATAACTGTGTCTTTTCCATTGTGTGACAGACTTTGAACCATAGTTGCATAGTTAACCCCATAAAATCCTGAAAATTTCCCCTGCATGGATTTAGGTCTGCTTTCTGTCAACGAATAATTAGACATTTCAACATAAAAATACATTTCCACTTTGTTACAGTATTCATTTGAGATTTAATCACAGTTGTCAATGTGCTATTTCTGTGAATAATATTTTCATATTGAGTTATTTTACAGTTCATCCAGCAGTACAAAATATCTTAAGGTACTAACTGACTATTTAGACTTTATTTATTGTAGAGGAAAGCAATGACATTGAAAATATTGTATAAATAGCAAATATATTAAACTGCAAAATCCCTATCTTGCATTATGAATCGAAGTGACATTATTTTAAAACATTTGAAAAACATCATCATAATTATATGTTATCAACACAGAGACAGATCACCTATTATTTTAACATAATTAATTGAGCTCAAAGCATTTCTGTTGCTGTGTATGTCATTATCCATCAATATAATTATGAAATGCTAAAAATTAGGTTTTGAATTTCCAAGTTATTTTAATTGGCTGGGGTTTTTTTCTCAAAATCCACCGTTCATTTGTCTCCATCTCCAATGTCTGAAATTTTTAATTACAATTCACATTTCTTTTTTGTCTGTCCCCCAGGCCACATTCCAATCTCACTGTGATGTTTTCAGACCAGGGCCTTCAAGAGAGATAAGCTTTCCCTCTTCAGTGGCCACTCACTTATAACCAAGTTTATATACTCTCCTTGAAATACCGTTGGGGTTTTTCTTACTCGTATGTTGTTCTTCATTTATATTTTCATACCCCTGGTTTCTGTATTTTTTTTTTATTATTTTTTAAAGCTACCCTCCTCCATCCAGTGTGAAAGGCAAACAAAACAATAAATGGTATAATATTCAAAACAGTCTTCTCTATGTCAGGGTTTGTTCTCCTGTCTAGCTCAACTGATGACTCTCTTCCCAGTACTTCAATAGCTTTGACTGGCTTTTTTCTCCCTGCTTGCAAGGTAGGGTACATTGCCCCGTGTGATCTCAGATGACAGGGGGGTGGATGGAAGCTCTGTATGAAGGTAAAAGTCTACACAATTCTTGTCATACATAAATGTCTGCCTCCAGGAAGGCATCGAGGCCACAGCTGTCCAATGTGGTGCCTGGGAATGCCTGTCTCCAAGGCTCTGATGAGGCCTGACTTTTTTATGCCTCTGATTTTTTTTTTTCCTTTCTCTCTCATGATTGACATTTGTCTTTTCTGGGCCTTGTTTGCTTGCACTGCACTTGTAGGGAGCCTGAAGCACTGCAGTATTTTCATTTCAGTCAGGTTAGGGGTGACGAAGATTACACATGCATACTGATTTATGCCTTAAAGGCTGGAAATAGTGTCAAGTGTGATCTCAGCAGAGCTCTGTTCGATGACTCAAGTGCTCGGTACGGTGTTGTACTCTCAGACATCAATCCTCATCCAGTAAAATGAAAACTCTCTGTCCAGAACATCGTTCAATAAAGTCTTGATCTGTAAGTGTTATTAGTTATTAATAAGATAATAATGGTGTTTTCAGTGTTCATGCCAAAGCCAGAATCAAGCCTTTATCAGGCTGAGTACTGTTGAAACACAGGGCAGTAAGCAGTGCCAGCCTCAAAGAGCCTTCGCTGTAAATGCGTGCTTGGTAACGGGCATCTCTGCAAGCCACATTATACACATACTCTTGTGCTTTTAAGAACATTTCCCTATGAAAGTCTTATGTACAGAGGCAATATAACTGTAACTGCAATGTTTTTAAATACAGGTTCTTACATTATGATATTTGGAAACTCTGTATGTCAGGAATTCTTGTAAGCATCAGTGGATCTGAAGGTGGCTGTTACCCTAAAGATGTGAGGAATTTTAAAATATAACAAGCTCTGCATTAGGTTGAAGTCACTGTTTACTGATTGTTTTTTCCATATATGTAAAACAATAGCAAAACAGAACCCAGAGAGTGAGTAATTTGACAGTTAATACTTCCTTAAGCTATAAAACGCCAAGGACTTTAACTGTAGGCGCCTGTACCGCAAGCTACTGGTTCTTGTGCATGTCCCCTTCTCTCTCCAGTTTTAACTGTATGTAGCTGCCTGGACCTGCAAAACTTTTCCCAGCAAAGACATTATCAAAATTCATATGTGCCTATGAAAAGTATTCATCTGGCCCCACCTCTTCTTCCCCTAATGAAAAAAGCCTGAAGATTTCCAGCTGAGCTGTATTTGCAGCATGCTGGGAAATACCAGAGATGGGAAGAATAATGGCTGAGCAGTCCAAGACTGAGCACTTTCCTTCGAACTGCCTTCAGCCCTTGCCAGCACAGGGAACTAAGCAGTTCAGTTTGCTACTGACCAAGCTCTTTTTGCAAGACAGATGGAAGGAATGATAGAAGAGGTGCAGGGAATTCCTCTTTCAGATGCCAGTTGCAGCAATACAGTTAGCTCTGAATCTTTTCCTGAAAGTTAATTGAACAGATCTCGTTAATAGCGTCCAACAGAATAATGTAGCAAATGTCTCTAAAAGAGCAGGTAACCCACCAGGTGTTAAGCCATTCATGTCTAACTCAGGAAGTGCAACCTCAGACCATCCCTTTATCAACTAAATATTGTTACCCTGACACCAGCTCTGAAGGAGGAAGCACATCAGTGAGTACGGCTCTTTCCCTGCTGTATTTGTTCTGGCAGTCAAAAGGAGTACACAGGAGTACTGTCACTACGGGTCCTTGGATAGGTGAAAAAGCACTTTTAACAGTGCCTACTCTTTCCTAATCAAGTCAAGCAAGCTTGCATTCTAAGGGAAAGGCATTAAACTGAGGGGGAAATAGATTAAAAATAAGTTATGCTGTATTCCAAAGTACACCTGTGACTGCAACTCTAACTGGTGGATAGACACACAAGGAGACACTGTCAGCTTTGGAAATGGGTCATGGTGTACTGGAAAAAACAGCAAAATGAGTTAAAAGTCAGCTTTCAGTTCTACAGCTCTATCTATACTGTGGAAAAATAAATTTGAGTTGATTACTCTTCCTCTAAGAATTAATTTCTTTTGGATGTATTCCCCAAACAGTCTCCTCAGCACTAACCGTATTCTTATTTATGTGCTATGCTGGGTACTGGCTGCATATCCTTGCTCACAGAAAACCATCTCTATTTCCAGAATTGATGTACATTGCTTAATTTTTATTATTTGAGAGAGAGGGGATTCTGAATAAATTTTGAAACTCCTAGTAATGTTCCACATTCAATATGCATTGTGTGGAGTTTATTTGGTTTCCTTCTTCATTAGTATTTTAAAGCATTAATCACATTTTAAATCTAAAATTGGATTAAAACATACCTGAGGTCTTGAAGTGACATAAATCTGATCCTTGCAACCAGCACTAAGATGTGCTGTCAAACACAGCAGGTTTCACAGGCCAGAACTAGGATTACCACCTTCTGTGTTTTATCTTGGCCCCCTAACAATCCCATGTCTGTGTTATATTGTTTTGGCAAAATGGGTCAACGGAAATGTCAAGCAGACACCAGCTTCCCAGGAAAATAAAACTTGCAAGTGTAATGTGAACTGGCATCTGAAATTCCGGGTATGTTTAGTGCATACTCAATCTATTCTGCATTTACTAATGAATACACAGTTACATCTACACGGCTACAGAACAATTCAGCAACAAAATCAAATTCACAAAGAGAAAGCAGAATTAATAGTCTGGTTTCCCCACTCATGTTGATCCACATTATAAAATCTTCAGTTACCCCCGTTTGTCCATTTTCCTCCCTCTGCAGCCTCTTCACCACTGTATCAGCAGATAGGTGTTCTCCTCCCCACTATTGTGCACTCCCCAGAGCACAGAAGAAATATCAGGGCCTAACGCGTCTGAAGGTAGCAGGAGCCTGAATTGGATGCAAAGAACATATAGATGGAATGTCTTTGTCAAAAACTTTGGCTGCCAAACACTGAGTCTTTACTGATGACATGCAAATGGAGCTTTTTGTGTTTTACAGCTTGGTGAAATTCAAGTAGCAAAAGACATCTACCCAAAGTAAAGGTCACCTGACTCCCAATTTCCATTTTCTACTCAGTGTTTGTGTAATGCTGGGAGTCTTTCCTGAATAGCTGCGTTTTTAATATAGGGCAAAGCAACGTAATTTTCAGGATGCTGGCACTCCAGAATGGCCGAGACAGCTTGTTGCTGTGACACACTAAATGCCTTGACACAAAACACATCCATCCTTTTTGGAGAAAAAGGGGTGTCATCTTACAGGAAAAGTTCTCTCCAACCCCAAGTGTGAGGAGCACTGTCTACCCATAATGCACACTGAGGGCAACATCCAGAACCCAGACAAACAACAGAGGGGCTTGCCACTAAACTTCAGTGGGTATCAATTATTTGGCACTATAAATGAAATGATGCTTTAAGATTTGGCGTGAACATGACTGAAGGAAAGGTTGAGGGCTTGTGGAAAGCAAATAGTCTGCAAGATGAGAAGGCTTGAGAAGGAAGATTGCTAAAAAGAGCTGGAATATCGAGTGCTTTCCTGATAATTAGGCCCGTACAACCAGTTTGGTTCTCTGCCCTCATTAGCGTTGTGTTTGTAGTAAACATGATTTCACATGAAGACCAGTAGCGTGACCCAAAAAGACAGACATAAGGCTACTTTTGGCTACTTCTGCTACCCCAAGTTTTAATCCCAGGGTCAGCATTAACTCATCGCGCAACTCGCACCAGCGCTGCTGGGCAAATTAAAGCCCTAATTTGAGCTGAAGGCCTCTGTGGGGAGCCGGGTTGCGGCACGTGCGCGGCCTCGGCCCGCCCAGGGCGGCCTCGCGGGGCCGGGCCTGGCCGCTCAACAAAGGAGGCGCTCGCGCACGGGGCAGTTCGCCTCCCGCGGAATGCGCGAGCCTTGCGCTTGCGGCCGCAGGGCTCGGTAATGGCGGGGCGGCTTTGTCAGGGATGTCTTCGTGCGGGGTCCGCCCGCGAGGCCAGTCCGGCCGACGCTCAGGCGAGGTGGGCGGCAGGAGCCCTGAGCCCGGCCGGAGGTGAGGGCAGCCGCAGCCTCGCCGCCGCCACTGAGCATGCTCGGCTCCTCCACATCCGCCCCCGATCAGTGCCCGAGAGGCGCGGGGGGCGAGCTTCCCCGCCGGTAATAAACCCCGTGCAGGTGGCGGAGGCGACGTGTGGGGCGCCTTGCCGCCATGAACCCCGGCGGCGGTGGAGGGGCGGCGCCGGCCTTCCCCGGCCCCGTGCAGTGTAAGTGCCGCGGCGCGCCAGCTGGGTATGCGCGCTCCGGGGCCCGGGTGGCGGAAGCCGAGTTCAGTCGGGGCCGTGGCAGGCCCCGAAACCTGAGTAGCGCCTGAAACAGGCGGGAGAGGAGCCCGGGAACCTGGCTGGGGGGGGAACCCGGGAATCTGGGTGAGCGCCGCGGCCGCACAGGCGGAGGGGTGCAGCGGACCGCGGTAGAGTCGGGCCCAGGAGCGGTGGACCCCGGGCGGTGGCCCTGGGCCAGCTCTGGGGAACGAGGCCGCCGCCGCTGGGCGGGTGCCCCCCGTGCGGCGCGGCGGCGGAGACCTCCGCAGCACCTTTAGACCTTCGGGGAAAGGGGTGCGGGACGCCCGTTCTCCCGGCAGCCCGACCCCGGACTGGGGGTCCTGCCGCGCTCTGACTGACTCCCGCAGCTCCAAGAAGGGCCGGGCCCCAAGGGGTTCCCCCGCGGCCGGGGCGCTGGGTCAGCAGGATGTGTGTGCTGGTGTGAGCAGTTAGAGCCGCTCGCGTTGTTTCGGGACAAGCTCTTGACGGTGCTTCTGTTTCCGCAGTTCCCGGCGGCACTACGGTGCTGGTGGAGCTCACCCCCGACATCCACATTTGTGGTATCTGCAAACAGCAGTTCAATAACCTTGATGCCTTCGTTGGGCACAAACAGAGCGGTTGCCAGCTCACTAGTGCAGCGGCCGGGGCCACCAGTACTGTACAGTTTGTGTCGGAAGAAACGGTGCCGTCGACACAGGCACAAACCACAACCAGGACCATCGCTTCGGAGACCCAAACCATCACAGGTATTCTGGTGTTAACGCACCAGGAACTTGCAAGCACTTGTCTGGTGCACAGTGGCAATGTTATGTAGCCCTCTGCTCACGTGTCCCCATTACACTAAGTTAAAATAACAGCTTTCACTTCAGCCCTCACATACCTGCAAGCAAAGGAAGAAAAATAAGTGGCATGCTGCCTTATTGGGTTTGGTATGATAAAAGTTATATCATTTGCTAAATGAGATACAAATTCACTCAGAGAAAAATGTGTTGTATAACCAACTTGTGCAAACTAATTAAAATTGTCAATACTTATGAAAAATAAATTACTATGCATTTTATTTTTTTAAAAAGCGCTCTTGATGAAAAACAGACACAGAATTGCTGTCAGGCAACAATCCAGACTTTTTTTATTTGAGAACACTGCATTCCCTAACATTGCTCCCACAGCTAATTGGCAGGAAAAAAATATTACTCAAAATTTCTGCCTAGGCAAAGTAAAAGTGAGGTCCTGATCCTGAAGACATTTAAATAAAACTATAATTTTGTTTCATGTGTGAAGGTTTGCCCATATAGTTTTGTTTTATTTTATTTTGGTCTGGGACCTTACTAAAATCTAGATTATTTTATTTTAATTTGGATAGACAGGACAGAAAATCTGTAAGAGCAGTGAAATAAGCTGAATAGAGGGCTCTCTTCCAGGAATTTTTGTATTATAATCCCTCAACTCTGTGGGTTTTGGATGAGTCATTTTTCTGCTTCATATTTACTCATCTTTAAAATGAGGGCAGTTATATCCTTCTGCCCTTTTGGGGTATAGTGTTGTTTAATTGATTTAAAAGCTGTTACTTTGGCTGAGATAGTTTCACCTGTTATTCTTGTGAGTAACAGCTAAAACCAGTGTAGATTAAAGCAGCTGAACTGGTTTTAACATTTTCTTTTTTTTTTTTAAGAATTGTTTACATTATGAGTTTTTGACAACATTTGCCATACAAACAATTCAAGATTTTTTTCTCCTTTGGGCTGAAGCATAGCCAGGGTTGGAAAAACAAGCATACCTTTATTAATATAAGACCTGGAAAGCTATCAGAAAAAAATGAATGACTGAAGAAACTGACTGGTGTAGTCAGACTGGATTCAGAGGGAGACAAGTGGGCCCACATAGGGTTGTATTAAGTTCAGCTAATCAAATCTTGACAGAATTTTCCCAGATAGAAAGATAGCAAGGGAGAGAAAAAACTTTTTCCTTTTTCCTCCCCTAGGTGAATAGGAACCAGGAACAGGAATGTTGCTGGAAAAGAATATAAAAGTAATTAATGAAACTAGAATTTTTTTTTTTTTTTTTTCCCTGATTGAAGAAGGTAATGTTCTCAGATTGAGCTCTCTTACTTGTTTAGTTTCTGCACCAGAGTTTGTTTTCGAGCACGGCTATCAAACGTACCTGCCCAGTGAGAGCAGTGAGCCGCCAACTGCTGCTATTGTCTCTACACCACCAAAAGCACGTTCAAGAAAATCTACTTCCACACTTGCACAGAAGAAGCTAAACTGTTGCTATCCAGGTAAGATGTGGATGGCTACAGATTGGTAAGAAGGTATCCTCTTCCTTTTCATGTTAGACAGGTATCTCTGTCTGCCTTAAGCGCTTAAGATGTGCAGAACATGGAAGACAACCTACTTACAAAGGGTGTGATGTGCTACCATTGATACCAGTGGTGGTTTTGCTGTTGATTACACACATCCTTAGACTTTGGTGCTACACTGTGGTATGCTCTGGTGATACTGCAGGACATTTGCCTGTTCACATTGGCCTATGCCCACACTGATAGCAATGTAAGAGCAGAGTCTTGTTACCTGTCTGCTAACTGCCGTTGTTGTACCTGAGAAATATTATAGATGCATTTTGCATTATATGTTTTGTCTTTGGTCAGTTGACATTTTTATAAGGATGGACTGAACCAAATGGAGATCTTAACAAGTAAAAACCCTGCAATATGCAAAAAATGTGTGCAGAGACAGACAGGTAGATGAGTAGTCATGTTGATGGTACCAGGAGTTAGTCTCTTTTCACAGGCTTGTCTTCATTTGAAAGGCACATTTCAAATGCTTAGCATTCATTTTTGTGCTCTAAAACTATAATTTTCTACCTGGACAGAATTCCCAAACGGTGAGCTGTTACCTGAGTTCCCAATTGCACTAACCTGAAGTCATATGTGGAAGTAATTGGTTTCCCCAGCATGCCCTTTGTACTGTAAAAAGCATCTCAGATCCTAAGCAGAGATTCCTGAGAATTTGTTTCAAAGTTTCCAAAAAAGGGTAATGTAGAGAGATTCCCATTGTGAAGTGGAAGTTCTTAGGTAAGCTGGTCACTATTTTAAATAGATGTGAGTAAACAAGATGGGAAATTCATTTTCTGTTAATACTGAATTTTAAAGAAAATGTTTTTGAACATAAGCATAATGCTCAAAACTTGGTACTATGTTTTTATTTATTTGTTAGGTTTTCCTTGAATTTCATGATCTTAATCTTACCATTTCCAGGTTGCCAGTTCAAGACTTCCTATGGTATGAAGGATATGGAACGTCATCTACGAACACACACAGGTTTATAGCATTGCTATATTTTCTTTTTTATTGTTTTCCTCCTTTTGGCTTTTTTGCTAAAAGGTATTTTCCTATGAAGTAATGTATCTATAGATAGATGGAACGTACAAGTGTGCGGGTACATTCTAGTATTGTAGCTCTGTGAGGAGCTGCCCTTTTTTGGGTAAGCCAATATAGACAGTACCACTCACAGCTGTGGAACACAAACACAAATCTATTTAAGGCCCAGTTACATTTCTGAGGTGCAGACCATGTGTTTATCAGGGTGCACTTTGGTGCTATTGCATAAACCTAGTTTGTTCTTCATGTGGAACAGTGGTTCCCACGTCTCACCTCCCTTCCCCCTAAACTGCATTTTCAAAGTTGTAAAGGAAGAAAGTTCCAAAGGGTCTTCTAAATGTGTTGCAGTTGTGCATGCAGCCTTTTGGAGCATAGCAGAGTTCTGAGCTGATAGGATGACTGCTGAAATCCAACGACCAGCATTTGAAAACTAGTCCTGTTTCTGTAAAGTGTTTCATGTGTGCTTTTTTTAATATTATTGCAACAACATCCTTATGATGAAAAAATTCTTGATGCTCTTATCTTTCAGGAGACAAACCCCACAAATGTGAAGTTTGTAGCAAATGTTTTAGTCGTAAAGATAAGCTGAAGATGCACATGCGTTCTCATACTGGGGTGAAGCCTTACAAATGCAAACACTGTGACTATGCAGCTGCTGACAGCAGCAGTCTCAACAAGCACCAGCGCATTCACTCCAACGAGCGTCCTTTTAAATGCCAGATCTGTCCTTATGCAAGCCGCAACTCTAGCCAGCTAACTGTACATCTCAGATCCCACACAGGTAAGATTATACTAAAATTCAGATCTGTAAAGATTTGAAGGTCATAGGGAAGAGTTTAAGAGGTATAGAGGTGTCAGGATGACAGAAGGGGCCTACTGGAATTCTCAGAAGCACCTAGGCATCCAGCTTCCGTGGATGCCCTGGGAAGAGAGTCTAGTAGGGCAGTGCAGTTCTACTAAAGATACCTGGAAGCAATCAGAAGACAGATCTGATTCTTGGAAGATCTTCTTCTAAATTGATTTTGAAACTGTCTACTAGATATTCTCAAACCAGTAGAACTGAGGGGTCTAACTGACTGATTAAGAGCATCTAGGTTCCTGTCTTTCTCAAATCTAGTCTGCTAGATTAGAAACACTGAAATTACTTCATAATTTAAGTAGTTACCTCAGCTGCATAATTGAATTGTTCTTGCATTAGTTAATTAGTAACTTCAGGTGCATCTTTTTTGACCTTTCTTTGTGATACCTTCCACATGCAGACTGATTATTAACAATGTACTATTAGGAGTCAGAACTATATTCCTGCCCATACTGTTTTTACAAAGCTTTAGCCTCCAGGCTTATAAAGATTGTATCGGTTTATATTTACATTATTTGTCTCATTTTCATTTTAAACAGATTTCTCTATTAGAGATTGTTCCTAGAATAAAAAAAAAAAAAAAAAATAGTGCTGTACAGTTTTCTTGGTACAGTTGTTTTTGTATGTTGTTTTTCACCTAATCCAGGGTACTGGATTAGTTTCTGTGATGTCTTTTATACATTTGATTAGTTCTGTGAATTTTAGCTGCAAGGTGGTTATGGTTCAGTGATTACTAGATTAGTTTTGAACATATCCTACATCTGATTCCAAATTCAAGTACTAAACAACATTAGTTCAGATGTGTAAGATGGGATTTATTTTGAGCAGATAAAAGAAATAAATCCCTTGTGCATTGTGAAGGCGGGGTGGGTTAAACCAATCTGTCTCCAGCAGAAAAGAATCTTTTCTACTTCACAAATCTGCTGTGATGGAACAGGCAGGACTGTCAAGCAGTTGTTAGACAAGTTTCCCTCTTTCTCTTGCTATCTAAGAAGATGTGATGGTCAGTCAAAATAGTATGGGCTGTTAGGAGACGTTACCTGTTAGTAAGCATGTGAGTCAGAGAATATGGTATTTAATTTCCCCATGTGATGTAAGAGTGCACATATTTGTGCGTTTATGTACATGAGCACATAGCCTCTGAATTTAGCTCTAGGAGAACCTATGAATGATCATCATTGTCTTGGATTTCCAGTAGTTAGATTTTGGTGGCATTATATATTGCAATAGTTGTAAAGGTGATTGAGGCTATCTTCTCTCTCTCTCTTTTTTTTTTTTTTTTGGCATAAATTTAAGCAATTGAATTATGCTAAAATTCAAGTCTTTAGTTTTGTGGTCTCTTTCATTTCTCTAAAATCTCCTTTGTCAAAGGGCTCAGTTTTTTAATTCACTGAGAGGAGACATAAGAGTTGTGAAAGTAACTATTTCATCCTTTTTAGGTTACAAAGCTGTTATGCACACAGCCAATTTTAGGAGAAAAGTAAGTCTGGTATGTAGAATATACTGCTTACTGGAATTAAATTAGTCATTCTGTAGAAAGTGAGTGTAATCTGTGTTGCTCAGAGTGAGATCATCTACATAGTATTTCTTGTTGAAGTAGTCATCTCAAGATTAGTTTCCTGTTAATTTGAGTAATACTACTCTTAGAATAAATAATTTCAGGATCAAACACTTTTTTTTTTTAAGTTCTATTTTCTCAGTGTCAGCTATTTATAAACAGAAATGTAAATAAATATAAATAATGGACCACTCTTTAAAGAACCATAATGAACATACTTTGCTATATTCAGTAAAATTACTAAATTTTTTTCATATGTGATACCCTGTATGTGAAAATTAAGTCATTGAGATACATACTGTGCCTTCATCAGCAAAGTAGATCAAAATTCAGTAACTGAGTATGCAGCTGAGACTGTAAAATAAATGAGATGAACAAACAGTGCATCTTCATTAATAAAACCTGTTTAATACAGATAATACACCACGTATCTTAATTATTAAACAGATACATGGATTAACACAGTAGGCCATGACTTGATTTGAAAAAATCCACAGCTAAACCTATGACATACGTAGCTGGATAAGCAAATTATGCAAAATTATACAGCTATCACAAACTCTATACAATATTAGCTTATAAATCAGCCATTTGCAGTTTGATTATTAAAGAAGATGAATGCTTGCTGAACTAAGTACACTCTCTTCTTTCCATCACCGAGGGTGTCTTAGAACCTAATAACAGAATTCTTCCACTTTTTTCATATTAGTACCTACCTAAAGACTTCATACTCAAGTATTTTAGAGGAGAAAAAAAAATAAAGGGGGGGAAAAAAAGATGGTTATTTAATTGAGGCGTTAGGTTTGCATTGGATTTTTTTTTAATCACAACAGGGTCACTGCTCTTTACACTGGAATGAACAGAGCTGCAGCTTAATTCGGTCGTTCCTGTTGTGATGCAAGCCTGAAAATAAAGAAAACACAAAATAGAGGGTTAGATGCAGGAAATTCAAATGGTTATTTGTGTAAGTAATCTGATGTAAATAGACTTACAGAGATCTTGCAGATATGTGTGTTCACTTGTCATGCTTTAACAGTTAAGAATTTTACCTAACTTTCACCTATTATTGGGTTTCTTCATCACCATGGCACTCACAAAAAAAGAAAATCCCAACAAAACAAAAGCACCTATTAATATTTTCTCTGCCTGTTTGCATTAATAAAAACTGATACTGTGTGAATAACTGATGCTAGATTTTCTTGAAGTGATCTGTGGAACTTTATTGGGTATGAGACATGGTGCAAATATCTTTTTCTTGGTTGCTGTAATGCCAGAAAAACAAAAGCTTAATGTTACTTCTCTGTGTAGGCCCTTTCCCTAGAGTCGTGCACTTGTATGAGTGTTTCCTTAGTCTCACATTTGTCTGTTCCAGGTGCATTTATGTATCTGTAATTGATCCCTTTATTTTTGTTTGGTTGGTTTTGTTTGTGGTTTTGTGGGGGCTTTTTGTTTAGTTTTGGTTTGGGGGTTTTTTTTTGGTTGGTTTTGGGTTTTTTTTCTGTAACTGTAGTAATGCTGTGGTTGTGCAGCAAGCTGACACTGACTTAGGTGTGGACTTTTTGTCCTTACATCTTCCAGTGTCCTGGACTGCCTTCCCATGCCAGCAATAGTATTTGTGCCACACCACATGAACCAGGCCAAAAAAAAGTAACCAGTTTTTCTTGTCAGCTAATCTAATTCACCATGTGAACAAACGTACAAGAAAGACAGTAAGGACTCTCTGGTTGAGCAGTAGGGCTGGTGCTTGTTGAGCATCTGTTTCTGCAGTAGCCTACCATTTACCTAGGCTTAAAGTTAGCCTACGAGCCTCCCTGTAAATCTTGTAGCATCAACTGGAGACACAAATGTGTTTGTTGTTTTTCTAAACTTCATAAATATATCAGCTGTTCAAGGTGTAGTGTTTATTCTCACTCATTTTAAACAGTGGTAGGATACACTGTTGCTGAAGAGGGACAAATGAGAAACTTCAGTCCCTTCCCTGGAGCACACTGAACAATTTTACACATAAAATGGAGAATATCTAAGATGCAGACATGAAGAAGCAACAGATGTGGGCAGGCATCCTCGTGGAGAATTTGCACACAGGTATTTCAGACCAAATGATAAATACTGTGCTGTTAAAATTCTCTACATCTTGAAAATACATTGGGAATTTACAGGTACTTAGAACAAGTCAGCTGTACATGATTCATGAGAGCATTGGGCTCTCCAGTGAATCTTTGTGTCTCATCTGTAATCTGAACTGTGGTTTTTGTTGACAGGAGATGCTCCTTTCCAGTGTCAGATGTGTCCTGCTAAATTTAAAATCAACTCAGACTTGAAGAGGCACATGCGTGTGCATTCTGGTGAGAAACCCTACAAATGTGAGTTCTGTGAGGTCCGGTGTGCCATGAAAGGAAACTTGAAATCACACATTCGTATCAAGCACAGCATGGAAAATACTCTCAAGTGTCCAGAATGTGAATTTCAGTGTGGAAACAAAACAAGCCTTAGGCACCATATAAGAACTCACCAGCCTGAACAACCAGTGAAGTGCTCAGAGTGCAACTACTCTTGCTCCAACAAGGCAGCTTTGAAAGTGCACGAGCGAATTCACTGCAAAGATCGTCCTTTCAAATGTGAATTCTGTAGCTTTGATACCAAGCAGCGGAGCAACCTGACAACTCACGTGAGGAAAGCTCATGGTGATAAAGTCAAGACCAAGAAGCAAACGGTGGAGAAGAAGGAAGGAGATAGGCCAAAGCAAGGTGGCTCCAGGCAAGTTGCCAAATTGGATGCCAAGAAAGCATTTAAGTGTGACCTGTGTGATGCTTCCTTTGTCCGAGAAGATTCTCTTAGGAGTCATAAGAAGCAGCACAGTATGTATAATGGATCAAAAAATAATGAACTGGCTGTTCTACAGCTCCAGATGGATCCCAGTCGTCAGACCAGTGCCCCAATTACTGTCAGTCACCTCCAGGTCCCACTTCAGGCTGCTCAGGTTTCTCCATACAATGAGGGAAGGGTCAAGATCATTGTGGGTCACCAGGTCCCTCAGACTAACAGTATTGTTCAGGCTGCATCAGTGAATGTCATGCCTCCTTCATTAGTTAGCCAGAATCAGGAAGACCTCTCTGCCAACAGCCGCTTGCAGCTTCTGGGCCAAGTCAGTTTGTTGGCACCACCTCCACCTCCCATGTCTCAAAGCGAAGCAGGGCCTGTGGCACAACCAGCAGTTCTTCTCACAACCCATGACCAAAGTGATGGAAGCACTTTACATCAGACTCTAATTCCTGCTGCTTCTGTCAACAGTCATGAGTCTTCAGCAAACCAGGCTTTCATCACCAGTTCTGGAATCAGCTGCTCTGACTTAGAAGGTCTTAATGCTTTGATACAAGAAGGAGCAACAGAAGTGACTGTGGTTAGTGATGGAGGTCAGAGTATAACAGTGTCCACTTCAGCTCCTCCTATCTTTTCTTCATCCTCTCACACAGAAGCCCCTAAGCAGACCTATTCTATCATTCAGAGTGGAGCCCATACGGCTTTGCTGTGTCCAGCAGACTCCATACCAGATTAGTTGCAAAGTACTGTGACTAAACAAATGTCAATCTCAGTGAAAGTGCTGAATTCAGCAGAAATGAAGAGGACATAAGTGAATGCAGGATTTGTCCTGCAAAGCCAAATACCTTCCATTTGTCTGTATATAGAAACATACATCTTGTATGTGAAAGAGAGGATGTGTTTATTTGTGTGCCTCTTGATATCAGAGGCTGTTTTTTGTGAAATCTGGGAATG
Source organism: Megaceryle maxima (assembly GCA_024605025.1). Lineage (NCBI taxonomy): Eukaryota > Metazoa > Chordata > Aves > Coraciiformes > Cerylidae > Megaceryle > Megaceryle maxima. The sequence goes on along the minus strand of JANHGN010025420.1, from coordinate 33,343 downwards.
GAAGCCACTGTTGCCAGTTTCACCAAGCAGCAAGCAGAGTATGATTCTTGTATTCTGCTGACTAGAATAAGAAAGCCTCACTTTATGATGAATTACCTTCACAGCAGACTCAATTCTTTCATGCACACACGAACAGGTAATAGTCCAAGCCATTCTGAAGTATATTGTTTCAATTACATGCTGTGTATGCATTAACTGCACCTGTCTGATGGTTGATCTGTAAGAATTGTCTACTCCTGGGTCTAATGCAGACCTAGGAAAGCATAAGGAGGCTGTTCATTAATTCCTATAGAAGTTGCTAGTACCTGGCACTTAATCTGAAAAGGTTTATGCAGAAGACCAGGTGATCATTTTTTAGAAAACAAAATAATTTTGTCCGTCCATCGGTAATAACTAACTTTGTTAGCAAGAACACTATTGCAAATTACATAAACAGCACAGTCACCTCTGCCAGAGACACCTGTGTTTTGAAGAACAGAACAACTGCAAATATATTTTTTACAAATGCTACTAAAATTTTAGTATTATTTTGATGCTGCCTGTTTGTCGTTGCCTGGGTGATAAAACTGCAGTACATTTTGTCTCTTGTTAAAAGGGCAAAAAGGAAAAGATTGGATTTATTCCTTCTAAAATAAAAAAAAAATTTGACTCTAATCCAAGATCTGAAACTCTTAACATAAATTCAGATTGGATCAGAATGAGATAGTAAGCTACCATCACAAGATGCATATTTCTATAGTGAATGAATTCTAGGCTGTATTTTGAACTATGCAATATTATAACCCTATCTGGAGAGCATTCTTGTAGCGGAAGCTAATAACATCTTCACTACCAAACTAGTTAAAGAACAGATTTGTGAAATTTGTGAAAATAGACAGGTCTGTAGGTGCCTGGATCTGCAAAAATCAGAGACTGCTTCACAGCCAGACAGCATCCCAAGGACAATTGTTAACATATATGAAGACTGAAAAGAGACTATTATCAAAACTAGCTCTGAGATTCCCTCTTGGGGAATCAAAGTCAAGTTAAATTTCACAGTATCTGCTAGTGGGAGACATTGAATGATTGTTTTAGGTGCTAGAAACATGCTTGGAAAACTTACAAAGATGATGTAATTAGGACCATTTCTGAATAGGGCTCATGTTTGAAGTTTTTTGCTTGTACAGCCTTTATTTTGTGTATGTGGGGAAGCTGCCCTCTCCTCTGTAGTACTTACTCTATGGACAGGTTAAGGCTTCCTACCTTACAATGATGAGTAGGACGGTGCAATCAAAACAAGTACAGTTGTAGAAGTTGCCCTTGAAAAAGTAAGCTTTGGGTTTTGTTGAAATCACTTGACTGCTTCAGTATTGCTGTCTTCATTTTTTTTATGATCCATCACTCTTCTGCCTTCCTAAGCCTCAATTCTAAATTTATGGTTTGGGGTTTTTTTAATCATTCAAAATAATCTTGGTTTTAAAATCTGCATTTTGATGGGAACTGTCTGACAGTGTGCCTGACATTTGTGGATGTCAGAAAAGACCACATTCCAGTTAGAGGCAGAAACTTCATAAATGCTTAATTTGTAAGGCATTATTAAAGACTTCTAGCCCCATGCTGTACTGAAATGTGATTCAAAAGTTCTGAGTTCCCTGGCGGTTGTGTTTCAGGGTTTATTATTTCCTATACTTGTTATTCAACTTTCCTGGTGATACAGCTTTGTCACCTGTTAATTATCTCTTCCCTACAGATAGGTGATTTAAGGAGCTGACAAAACCCAGTTCTAAGTCACTAAGCATACCTATTTTTATATAAATTAGCAGCAGGCAGGATGTTTTTACTGCATTAGATCACTGCAGAACATTCATTGAGAACAATAAATTGAAAGCCTAGATATTTTGAATTTGAACACTGGTGTTGCTCTTTTGTGGCTCTCCAGTCATGTTTTGTTGTCGGGCCTATAGCACAGGCCTGATCATTTCATTTCAGCTGTGTTGAGACTATTTGTAAAGCACTTGGAAGATAAAAGGCATCGCAGGTAAGTGTTTGATCTTATTATATGTGGTCCCTGATACCCATGTTGTAAATGATCACTGGAGTAGCATAGATCAAAAAACTTTGCTATCTTTGAATTAAAATGCTTCGCGTAGTAGAGATTCTTCACTAGATAGCCCACCTCCAAATGTATGTGTATATATGTGCATGATCTATGCCATCAGGCTGTGTACAGTGTTTCTGTGCACTGGGCCAATACTTAGTGTAAACACCAGTGAAAGATGGGGCACTTTCAGTCCTGTAACAGTAAATACACATTTTTCACTCAGCTTACACACTGGCATTTCAGGGGTGGAGATGCTTCCCCAGGAACACAAGGTCCTGGCAGGGCTGAGCTTCCCGGGCTCACCACGTGCTGACAGGCAACTGAGCTGCAGGAGAGCAAGCTTGGGAAAAGATCAATGCAGTTGAAGTTCAAGTCTATTTGACCTGAAGAGGGAGGGGGCTTCTTCAGGTCATCTCAGCAGTCAAGTTTACAGCACTGCTGCGCAAGGCGTTGCGCCAGCATAGCAAAGTGAATGGTAAACTACAAGATCAAACCAGAGATGGATATGGTGGGAGATTTCTTTCAAGTCCTCTTTGCCAAACTGTAATACTGAGTGACACGAATGGTGATAGGAAATTATACCCTCAGCTTTCAAAATCTGTTCTAGGCCTCTGAATGGGAGTAACTAGTCTGTTGGTGATCTAGGTTTTAATGACAGTTATTACATACGTTCCCTTTATTGCGAGATAAATCGAAGTTGATCTGCCCTCACATACTTGTTTTTGTCACTGGTAAATCTGTGTTGGTATTTGCCTGCTCACAGACCATCTTCCCAATATTTCCTGCTGATTGATTTTATGAAGATTGACGATCTCAAGGATAATTATGTTCTAATTTCCGTAAGTCACATGGGTAGAGAGTTTAAGTATCTGAACTGAGGGGCTTGTCAGAGACCCTGGTGATGGAGCTTTCCCAGTGCTCTAGGACAAGGAACTTTTTGCCAGGGACGTGTATGGTTGTACTCAATGATCTTAAAGGTCTTTTCCCACCTAAATAATTCTATGATTCTGGGGGATAGGAAGTGATGGACATGTGCTGCTCTGGTTTTAGAGCTGGTGGCTGTACATGACTGCAAAGGTGGCGGTATTCTTATTTAAAGAGAAAAGGTTTGAGTGTAGTTAGACTAACTGCTGGTACAGGTGGGCAAGGTAAGCAGGCTTTCGGGTATAAAATATTGTACTACGCCTACAAACTTGTAAGAGCAAATGTACTACAATTTGGCAACTAATAGGTAACGTTAATTTTCATCTACTCGTTGGTATAAATGAACTCTGGATGCAGGGTTTCATGAGCATGAAGTATTTTGTGTCATCTATAGGTGGTGCTAGAGATCCAGATAAACTTTTTGTGTGTTCTGTTCTTAATGTTTCCTGTTAAACAGTTCCCTGCTCCTAACTCTTTGCCGGGTAAAAATATTTCAAAATCCGCTTTTATAAGACGTTACAGAAGGATTCTCTGCAAAAATCGTACTTTCACTTCAGATAAAACGCCATGTATAAAAAACAATATCCAAAGTTTTCTACTGTTAAGATCCCGTGAAGCAACTCTGTGGCCAAAACTTAAATCTCACAATTTGTTAAATTGATAATTTTTTACTCCCTGAAAATTAATTTTAATCTGTACGTAGTTTGCAGTTGCACAATTGTCGTGCACAGCGAGAATGACACAAAACGAGTGATTTAGACAAAGCTGATAGTTCGAGCTGCAGTTTATCTGTGTTTGCACTTGGCCAACAGACCTGCACCCAGGGGATGCACCATGACGTCCAGGAATCTCATGTTCGATCTAATGTCCCACTTATCGTTACACAGCTCTGTTATCTGCATTTCAGTTTCACAAAAAGGCTTGTTTACCTTCTAAAATAGGAAACCAGTAGATCTGTCATATTGTAAAGACTAACCTTCATTCTGGTCCTATGTGTGCCTCTGAGATAAACAGGAAAGATAACAAAATGGTGTGAATGAATAGGCAAAGCTTAGTGCTGCTTCTTCATCATTGTTTAGTTGATTGCATTATGTTGAAGTGAACAATCTAGAGACTTCTTTCCTCCACCCTAAAAAAAAAAAAAAAAAAAAAAAAAAAAACTGATAACCAAGGCTAAAATGGGGACTTTTTTAAAATTTTTTTTTCAATATTTTATATTTATTTCTGTGTATGACAGTAATAGTCTTTGTGTTTTGGAGCTGGCAGAAGCAGATTGTTCTAATCTGTGATATTCATTTAATACATTCTTCATGTTATCAACAGAACAATCCCTTGAGAGAGCATGGTAATTTGTAAGAAGTGTCTCTTGTAGAGCTTGCTTGCTTTCGAGCACGTGGTAAATAAATTGTATACTTTCCTAGAGTTCTGACATAGCCTTGAAGCTCTGTAGTAGGTTGTCCCTCTCCAGGAGAAAATACTGGAATGGATTTTGGTTTTGCCTAGGGATGGCCAGGCCCTCCCTGGTAAGCGCTGAGCCCTGTGGTGCGCACAGAGTGAGCAAACCCAGCTGCCCAGGCTGCTGCTGAGAGCGCTTCTCACTTCTGCTCATTCGATACAAAATGGATGATGTTTACACTGCATTGCACTGAATTGGCTCTGAGATGAAAATGTAAAACTATTTCACACTTTAGCTTCCTTCAACACATTCATTGCAGGTTTTGCTCTCTGCACAGTCTAGTCCTTTTTACACACTTTGCTTTTGGGGTCCTGTTTGCGAGTGACAGTGTATTGGAGTCTTCCCTCCTCTGTGAATATGAATCTGTGGCTGCTTAAAGAAATTAGGTTAAACAGAGCAAGACCATCATCCAGGATGCTTGGCAAGCACTAGTGCATAGCCTGCATCCATTTCAAATAATGTGCCCGTGTCCTTCCCAACCTTTTTGATTTTGTTGTTTTTACTCCATGACACTGCTTTTTAAAACCAGAAAAAAGTATCACATGAGCTGAGGTTTATCTTCTGCAAGACCTGCTAGAATGTGCTTTTCTGCCTTGTTTTTGTGAGGTAGAAACATGCATCAGGAAAAAAAAAAATTATCCAAAGTACAAAGAAGAATTTGTCTTCAACACTTTTATTCGTGTTTCAGGGTGGCAGTTATCTGCGTGAACTCCTGCACAATGTTCCCAGAAAGACAGGACTGAGTTTGAACAATAAACCAGCAGTACTCTGGATTAAGCCCTCTATCAGTGCTCCCGGTATCTTTTATGCTGTTTTGATAAACACTTTAACTGTCATTTGCATCAAAATGGCAGATTCCTGTTCAAAACCAGCATCAATTTGTCCCATGCACAGGGGGGGTTACTGGCTATGCAGATGCACCAGGAAACACTCCTGGGTGAGTGAATGGGATCAAGTCCTCACGTGAGATGAGGCTTAAAGTGGCAGAACTTGGCCCAAAGTCAGCTCCTTTGGGATGTGTGGGGAACGGGACACACAAACTTCCACTGAATATACATGGGGTTTGCAATTAAACAAATAATAATAATCGGAACATTTCCCAATCATTTTGGCAGAGCTCTTTATTGCTGTTACAATCTGACTGCACTGGAAAGTACCTTCTGGTTTGGAGTTTTAAATGGTTCTATAAAAATGCATGCCAAGACATTTTTCCTAGATTATAAACAACTGGGGAAAGACTCCTTTTTTAGATACGTTTATTCTGTATTTCTTAATTCTTCATTTATTTGTGTTAACAGTCAAAATATAGTCAGTTGTCCACTTTGCAATGTGATGATCTGGTGTCTGTAAAAGTATTTGCTGTGTCCTCAATGGAAAGGCTTCTATCCTATAATTTCAGGAATATTGACCAGACACTCTAATGGCCTTTTACATCTCTAGTTGGAAAATCTTTAGCCTTGTTATTTAAATTTTAAGAAGAGAAACCAATATTGTTAGGAGAAACTGATGTCCCCTGTCACTTATCCCAGTGACCTTTCATAGGGTGATAAAGGTTTCTATAGTGACCTGAGGAAATAATGTCTCAGGTATCATTGTGAATTAAAAGTCTCTTGCAGGAAAAGCTTTCTTTTCTCTCTTGGGTATCCAGTTCTGTCTTTGTCTTTATTCCAATTGCTGGACGTGGAGAAGGACACATAAAACAGTATTTGGTTACATGGCTGTCTCATCTTTTAGAGACTTCACAATGTCATAGGGAAATAAAGTCCATAGTAAAGCAAAGTTGGATTTTTTTTTTAATGCTTTATACAATTAAAGAAACAAATAGCACATATGTTCAGGGTCTGTTACTCTAATGCCACTGAATTTTGTGATGTCAGATAATTTATTCCATCAGCTTCAGGAGTTGGGTTTGCCCCTATAAAGAATAGGAATTGTGTATTATTTATTGCAGATTTAACTTTGGCAGAGGTGTTGTGGGGATTGCTCTAACTTCCTAGTTTCAGACCTCATGTAAACTTGCTTTTAATGTCTTAAAGCAAAAGTTGATTAGTGATAGAGTGGGTCAGTTTTGTAGGTAAAAGTTGATGGGACCTGTAGAGCTGGGGAGGGGTGTTTGTTTCTTGTTATGATTTGATAAGGATACAAGGATGCATTTATGCCTTCTTGTGGTCCTGGATCCAACAGCATGTTACACCATGAATGTCTTTCAGTTTATTAAACCTGGTGTGAGACACCTAAAACAAAGCTTGGAGAAACTTTCAACATTTTCAGCTTGAGTTTCCCATTGATATCTTTCAAAATGAAGGAGAGCTGTTGACATCTTTGTACTATCTGTATAGGCAACATTTGGAAATAAAGGCTGGCCCTACATAGCAGATTTACGCTGCATATCCCTGTTGGTCAGAACTGTTCAGGCAATTTTCTATTAATTTTCTTTTGATCACAAAATGGAAGCTACCAAGACTGGGAACGCTTGGGCCGGGTAAGGCAGAGCAAGGCACAGCATTGGCTGCTCTCCTGAGGGGTCTCCCAGCCCTGAGCTATCACCCTGCTCTGCCTGGTGATTGCATTTGCACTTTGTAAATGTTGATCTCTCTAAATTATCCATTCCCCGGCTTTTCTTAATACAGATCACAACTTTACACTTCTGAAGTGTGTCTCCAGTTAACTGCTGCTGGCTGTATTTAATTAGTATATTAACAATATGTATTTTCACTGGAGTAGTGCTGCTGAATTCCCCACCTTGAGAAGGTGACGTGCACCTCAAAAGTATATTGTGAGGATGAGAATAACTTGGATACCTCAGTGATGAGGGAGATGCAAATACCTAGATAGATACTGGAGATAGGCACATCTCATGATGGCCTAAAGGAAAATTTGAAAGAACAGGAATGCATAAAGCTAAACTGCATAATGCATGGCAGTTATAATTAATAGATTAAAGTTCTTTGTGAAACATACTTTTTTATTCTAATCAAGGAAACGGACTATAAATGGTGACATAGTTTTAGAGAAACAGCAATGTAAGATGCCATGTTAATGTTGTAAAGCTAAAGAGGTGATAAAAATGTTCCTTGTTTTTAAATTATTTACAGGACTGATGTAAGGCTTATTTCCTTAAATAGTAGCACTTTTCCTCATCTCTGGACATACTGCATCATTCTGTTTCTCGGAATACTTATAATTTCTGGGGGATTATAAAAAAGCTGCCAATCCTTCCTTACTTAATCCCTACTAAAAAGTTAAGAATGTGAATCAGTTTGCCTAAACAATGTTGAATTTTGGTTTTGTTGTAAAAACATGTAGATCAGCCACTGATAGAACTTTAATTGGCTAGAGATGGTCATGATTTTTTTTTCCTTAACAGGAAAAAAAAAAAAGGTGCCTGCCAGCAAAATTGCTTTTTGGTGATGACTCTGCTTGAGAAGTGCTCTGCAGGGGCCCATTCCCAATTGATTATCTTTCACAGCTAATAGCTTCAAAGGCTATTTGGTGGACAGTCCAGTTTTACATTTAAATGTAAATCTTGATAGCCTTGACAGACTGATGATCAGAAAAAAAAAAGGAGGTAAAAATAGTAAAGTAAATGTACAGCTGGTATAACTTTCACCAGCTCCTCTAGGGGCAATTGTAGTAAAATTAAAATGGTTACAGTTTGACAAAGCTCTTTAGAGTGGACGGTGAGTGAAAACTTTCCTCAAAAGATCTTCCATTAATAAGTTGCTAAATAGCGTGTCAGCCTTAAAAGTTCAGTACAGTGTCAATGGCTTCCATTTTTGCTTCATTTGGACTCAGGAGTAAAGTTCAAAGTACTGAAGGCACTGAGGTAAAGCCAGTCTTTTGATGAAGCTACAGCAGAGAGGTTCTCTGGAAAATCAAGTTCACATTTGCAGCTAAATCCTCATTACAGGCCAGGTGGCAGTGGTGTGAGAAGATGCATTGGTTGGTCACTGACTTCCTGGAGCATGGGAGACATGCCACAGCTCCCACAAGGACCAGAGTGGTCCTGTGTTTCAGGAACAAGAGCTGCGCAGGCCCTGGATCTTTTTGCTTGGATGGTTGAAGGTGGAGCCTGGATTTTGACAGACCTTCTAAGAATCACCGAAATGGCATGAAGATAAAGCTAACAAAGATGGCAGAAGTCTGGTTCCTCAGCAACATGCCACCTGCCCCATCTCTTTTATGAGCCATCTGGGATTTTGGCATGATGAGGAGGGTATAGGCTTCAGCCTACATCCTAGAAGCAGATGAGGCATCAAGAGAACATTGAGGACTGCATAGTTGAGGGCTCCTTTGGCAGTGATGTGCTTGTCATCTTTGCCATGGAATAACCAAATTGCGGCAGCCTGGAGGACCCTGCAGAGGTAGCCCACATGCTTTGTCATTGCTGCTTTGCTATTGCTGCTTTGCCCCTTTCACCCTTTTCCTGAGCCTCATGCTTTCCTTACACATTCCCATCAGATCTCAGTATTTTCATTGGCTTCATTGCCCAAACTGCTCAGGACTCTGGCAGTCACTGGCCGTGATACGTTCACATGAGTTCACTTGGTGGTTCACGAGGTGGCTGATGCCATCCTATTGTCAGGAATGTGGGAAAGGCTCTTCACAACAGAGAACTACTGAAATAAAAGGCTATCCAAAAGTTACTCAAGCTTCTTACTTCATTATCATATTGTTTAACTTCTGATGTGCTCCAGGACTCCTTACATAGCAATAGTTAAGTGTGTTTCTGAGCTGTTTGGCTGTATGAGTCAGGGACGAGCCCTTCATCACAGGAACTGCTTGCAGGATTACAGATGCAACCGCAACTCTGGCTGTGCTGGCCAACCTCACCATCTGCTCCCCAGGCTTACAGAAAGTGCTCCAAAACTGTGGTCAGTGAGCAGTGCTACCTGTGTCTCATGCTGAGATACATTGTAGAAGAGCTGTAATCTCAAGCTGCAATCTCAGACTGAGCTACTGACCAGTATGAGTGCTGTTGGGCACTGTACTGTACTTCCACAGCCCATGGGAGAAAGAGTGAACAAAGAATACCTCATCTCCAAAGCATCTCAACAGCTAGGAATAGATGCCTTTTTTTGGTTGGTTGGTTGGTTGGTTGTGGGTTTTGTTGTTTTGGGTTTTTTGGGGGTTGTTTTTTTGTTGGTGGGGGTTGTTTTTTTTTTTTATTTTTGTTACCATGGAAACTGAGCCACAGACACTCACTGCTCATTTTCTCCTGCATAAACTTTGTGTCCAGATGCTCAAGAATACCAGTTAGCCACTCTCCAGCATTTTTCAGATGTTAGCAGGAAGGAAAAATAAGGACCACAAACAGAAAATGCTCAGTGTAGAAACCTTTGAGAAACGGGAGGTAAGGAAGGACAGTCTGTCAATCTCAAAGGCAAAGAGGAAGGCAAAGAATTAAGGATACTTTGTGATGAATAGAATAGAAGAGGTGTTTATCCTGAGCAAGGGCTGCTGCAAGGGACTGGCACGCTCTGAAAAAAACAAACAAAACAAAAACAAACAAAAAACAACAACAACAAAAAAACAAAACAAAAACAAACAAACAAACAAAAAAACAACAAAAAAAAAACAAAACCAAAACAAACCTTGTCCTCTACTTGTTTTTTTCACATCGGTTTCTGAAATCATCTCCATAAGGTCTGTGGACCTGAGATGGTTTGTACCACTGCAGACAAAATACCGCCTAGCACAGCTCATCCATGTGTAGCAATGAAACCAACAGCCTGGTAGAAAATGAACCTTACAGGGGTCTCCAACCTCGCTGTGGAGCTGGTTGGCCGTGCTTGGTGCCCACCTGAAGAAGCCAGCAGCACCTGCCAGCCTCTGGGCACGGAGCTAATGCTGAAATGTTACAGACAGGGGACATGAGAGGGGCAGACCTTACACTTCTCTCTCAATAGCAAGTCCTCTGCAGGAGGAGAATGCTTTTGTTTACATTCTGCTCCAATGGCACAATATTCCTGTGTAATAAAGGTCATCTAAGCATATATTTTTTTATTTTATTTGTTCCCACTTTTTTTTAAAAAAAACTTCTACATCTCTATAAATCTTCTGCCATAAATCCCAAGCTCCCATAGGAGTGATGACAACTGCATTGACTGTAGTAAAATGGTATCAAACCCATGCAAAAGCCCACCTGCCTTTCATTTGTCCTTTAGCCCTACAGGACAGGACCATGAATTAACAATGATGTCCCCTCCTTCCCAGTGAAATTACATGCTTTTTCAATAGAAAATTAAGAAAAGTGCATAAAGCATGTTTAACAACAACTGACACACACCCCTTGTCCACACCTTCTTGAATTCACTCCTCTGGTTTTTTACTTAGGATCTACAAAGCCAAAGAGCCAGCAGATCCAGAAGACTCACCCAATCAGCTGCAGCACTGAAAAGGCCCAAAATAAAAAGGCTTATGCCACGAAAGAACTCAAGTGTGGGCTTTTTTTGAGCCTGACCCCCTCCAGACACTGTAGCAGTAAATGTCCCTGACGTGGTAGGAGCAGCTGGCAGATGGGCAGGACCTGGCAGCACTGAGGAGTGGGGAATCCCTGGCAGAGCAGCTGGGTGTGATTTTGGAGGGGACCCCATCCATGCAGAGATGGTGACTTGGGGGCAAAAACCCAGATGGGTTTTTGCAGAGTAACTCAGCACCAGCCAGTACAGAGCAGTTGCAGCAAAGTGTTTAGAATTGAATGAATCCTCTTTTCCTCCCCATGTAGGTAAGTCTTTAATAATAAATCCAGCTATCAATCCAGTTTATATGAAAAGGTATGATCTATAAAATCCGTGTGGAGAAATACAAATTTCTGTCTATATTAAGCTCTGAATATATTATTCATGTGGCAACTGAACTTTGTAGGAATCTTTCCATTGACATCACCAGAGTTTACGTTAGATTCCTAGTTAAAATATCCTTGGTCTTATGACTGGCACAGACCTTGGCAGTAACATAAACCAGAAAAATAATGTTGCTTTGCTTATTCTTTTACCTTTTTGACATGCCAGTTTCCTGCTCTGAGTTAGGTTTTAAAATATTTGTTTCACAAGCCACTGACACACACATGCAGAATTGGTCTATCTGCGTGTGCAGTTTTCTATTATTTGCCTCACATCTGCATCTGCACAGTCCATTGTATGCATTCAATTTTTGCATTTGTTAAATAGAAATACTTTGTATTTGGAGGAAAACTAGACCCTACATAATTTTTTTTTCTATTTACTGTGATAACTAACAGGAAGTATTAATAAAAACCAAACAAAAATAAATAAACGCTCACCATTAAAGCTTTATTAATTCATATAGAAAATCCAGCTCATCTAAAGGTTCTCTGTTCTGTACCTATCCATGTTATAAAGATTAATTTCTTCAAATCACAAAGACTATGATTATTTTTGTTTGTATTTAGACCTAGACTGTACAATAAACTTATGAATATTCCTTTCTTTCTGCATTGTTATTTGGGGAAAACAATTACAAAACACAATTTCTTTGGAGGGCACTTCCCAAAAACTTAATCCCTTTTCCTGTTAATATTTACTTTTAAAGATGCTCCATTTAAATATTGTATGTAATTTTCTGTATTCACCCTTGGTAAAAATCTGGGTTTTCACTAATTTTATGTGACCCCTGTCCTGCTTCTTTAAGCTGACTTGTCTGATGGAAGAAGGTATCACTATGGTAATTGAGAGCAGTTTGGCAGTAAGGGACTAGTTAGCATGGCTGATGAGTTATGCCATCAATACCAAACTGATTTCCAAGATAAATGCAACCCTGAGGCATTACAAAGCACAAGTTATGGCCAACTGTCTGCATATGTGATCATCTTACAGTGATAATACAGCTTAGGGTTGCTTTTATCACTAGCTGGGTGATGCATTTATTGTGGGTTTTGGAAAGAAAAGGATTAAATTAAGACAGTGCAGTGCTATCAGCTAAATTCTTTAGTTCAGCTCCTAATCATTAAACAAATTGCTCAGCTGACATTGAATGAGTCTAAGAAAAATTGAAGTATAAATGATTTGTTAGAAAAACAAATCATTTGGGTTACAGTTACAGAAACAGAATGTGATGGGCCTCAGTGACCACATCATCTTCTATGTACAAACAGTTGATAATCTTATCAATGCAAAGTTGTCTCCGTGCTGCATTTAAAAGCAAGTTGCCTTTATTCCAGCTTCCACTCCATTGAAATCTGCTATAAATACCTACTTTATAACACCGACCCAATATATAAATTGCTTAGTTCAAAAGAAAAGCTTTTTTGGAGGAAGGGGGGAATGGAGTAAACGCAGTGTGTTGTAAAAGCTAAGTGGTTTTATTGGCACTTTAAAATACCCTTTTATGCTGAACTCTATCAACTCTGATTATATATAACAACAGTAGTTATGTATTAAAAATGTGAGTCAATAGTTTTAGTAACACTGTGATCTGTTATTTGTGTGCCAGAGGTCCCAATAGGCTTGACTGACAAAATCTAGCTACGGCTAGATCAGATGCTGTGGTACGCTTGGAAAATTGATGAGTAACCATCTCGACTCACTTAAATAAGAAACTTTGTATATCAACCGCAAAAATGCTAATGCAGTCTGCACTCGCACACATCTTACAATGCCCATTCATGATTCCAGTGGAGAAACCTAGGCTGCCATACCGGTCACCAGCCTGCCCGGAGCAGGAGGTTCTTGTAAGAGTTTATCAATCAAATAATGAATAAAACCTCTAGTAAAGATTAAGGAAGAAGTTTACTCATATTTAATAGGAAGGCTGATATTCCTCTGTACTCAAAGATTTAATACATACCCTCATAACTATGTGGCTAGATGTCAGTGATGATAGAGCTTATGAACTCTTGCTCCCAAAACAGCACCTCTACCACAGGAGGTAAAGGTGTGTCTCATTGAGATTGCATTAAGCCTAATCTTTTCCATGGGTGAGCTACTCAAAAGTAACATATGGGGGGGTTGGGGTAAAACCGTAGCCAGGATGTAGCCACTCAGCCATCTTGTCTCGCCTAAACTTCTTACATAAACAGCATATAAAGCAGGCAATGCTACAATTGCTTGAAAAGATCAGTCAAGCTTTTAAAAAGATGGGTTTAAGACAGTACTGTATCTGAAATGGTGAATAAAGTTTCATTCCACTTGGCACAAGTGAATCTGCCCTCAGACAGCAGGTGTTGAGCCTGTTTTGTTCAGTGAGGGGAACTTCTTTCTTTAACCAGCTTGTTCTGCCTGCATGTGAATTCACAGACTGTGAAATGAAACATCCCTCAGGACAGCTCACTCTTTGAATAATTCTCTTGGCTGTATCGGACATAAATTACGGTACTCTGAGACTGGAGAAAGTAATTTAATGCTGGAATTCTCCAAAGGATTTGACTGCTTGTTTTGCTGAGATGTAGCTCTGTTATATGTTATATACAGTGACTTTTAAAGACCCTCTCTTCTCTGCAGTCATAACTATTCCCTTAAGAATTTGGTCAATTACTATTTATATATTTAATATATTGATAACTGCAGAGTACTCAGCACTCTTTTCTTTTCATGCCACCCTCAGCTGAAGGCCAAGCTCAGTAATGTCTGCAGGACCAGCCAGCTGCTTCTCATCCTTAGTGAGTGTGCTTTAGCCAATGGGCCACAGCTGGAGAGCATGCACCTTCCTTCTCACACTCCCACCACTCTTAAAATTATGTCTTTATGTGCATTCTCTGGGTTCTAGCTCTTCCTTACTGCGTGTGGCACTGACTGAGGGAATGTTTACGTGAGATGCTGTTCTATGGTTTTTGTTGCCTCCCAAGGCAGAGGTACTTGCACTGGTAGCTGGAGTTTATGGAGCATTTGGCTACCCTACTGCTCTGATTAATCTGCTTAAAGAAAATAACATTATTATTTGTGATTAAAGCTATCATGCTCTGCTGCAAGCCAGGATGATGGAGCCAAGTTTTCTGCTGGGAAAACAGCAGCATCTGAGAGAGCAGGAGCCAGCTAAGAGCAGCGATGTTGGCAACTATCTGGGTGAGCCTCAGGGCTCACTGCTTGAGCAGGGCTGAGGTGGCTCTGGGAGGGGGTGTCCTGTCAAATATTAGTTGTGGCTGATATTGGTGAGCCCTTGTGTGAATGGGATGTTTGCAGAATTATTGCTTTAGGGTTACAAAAGTGGCCTTGCTCTATTTGTAGAGCACCTACTACTCTTAGTGGGGTATAAACAAGGTAAAATAATTATTTAAAAAACATTTTTGGTTTAAAACTCTATTTATAACTTTGCAATGTAGAGTGATGGGGACGGTCACAAAGGCTGGCCATCACCTAATAAGGCTAATCACACCCTGCCTGCTCCATTTCAGTGGAGGGAAATGGTGTTCTCCAGGGCTGAATCAGAACAGTGTCAGCTTTGGCTCACCCATTGGATAGGGTTTTTGCTCTCTGCATTGATACGCGGTGAAATTAAACCCCTGAGGCTGAAGCTGGACTTCGCAAATAGGCCTTTTAAAGAGATGTATTGGAGACTCCCTTCTTTCATTCATGCTGCTTAGTTTAGAGGCATGTCTTTTCAGTTTTAAAAATAGAAAGACTTAAATGAAATGTAGATTGATTTTATTTATTTTTAATTTTAAAACAAGTTGGAATGCTTTGTAAGCTGCTTGTTTCAGCATGAGTCCCTGGGTAACCAGCCTGTTAACCAAGCAATGCCCAAGCGTTTCTGACTGGAAGTACTCTGGCGCAGAGCAGCTATATACTGTTTTATAAATCAAAATCAATCTTTGCTTGTATAAAACAAAATACATCCAATGAACTACTCAGCCAGTTCTGTTAGTAGCCTTAAGATGTCACTAACTGACTTGGCCTTGGCTTTTTCTGCTGGGTTTTTTTTTGTTTTTTTCCCTGCAGAGCTGGGGCTGGAGAAGCGGAAATAGGCTGTTATTTTTAACACATCTCCCCCTCCTACAGTGAGTGACAGACAAGGTGCTGATGTCAATTGGCTAGTGTTACAGGCATTAATTAAGTCAACTAAAAGTCCTTGTAGTTTCCATTTCCTTCTGCAGGGATAGCTAACCTACCTAAATGGGAAGTGCAAGAAGTGAAGGCAAGAGCCGAAGTGACCCAGGGCTCACTGTGCTGGGGAATGAAGTTGGGCTCCACGCGCCAACAGCCACGTGTCTGCTCATGATGCACGAGCGACACTGAGCAGCTCTTGTGTGAGGGCCCCAGATGAACACTTGCTTTAGTGTGAGGTTATGTAAAACATCGCAGTGTTTTTCATTGCCCTTTTTTCAGACACATCCCCCCCCCTTCTTTATTTAATGTTTCATCACACTGATCTCCCCATGCTTTGCACTGTTTCAGAATGCCTCTGTGGCAGTAGCCTCCTATTGGTTTGTTTAAAGGCTCCTCTTATTCTCTCCTGATTTGCCTGAGCCAAATCTTAGTTGTAATATGTTTCTTTCGGCAACAGGGCTGTGATGGTTTTTAATGTCTGTATTGAGATATTTGTATTGAATGTGCATGGTACATGGATGGATGCAACTGGAGACTGGTAGAAAACTGTTCTGCAGAAGGGATAGTTTATATCTGCTCCAGAGTGGGTCCTTGCAGCTCCTGGTACTGTGGGATGCTGCAGGGAGGGTTCTGGGTGCCTGGATAAGCCTTGAGGAGTCCACCAAAGATGGGTACAACATTATTCCTTATTTGCTGTTCCTGTACAGTATATTCCCAGCAGCTATCAGGACAAACATGAGTCACATACTAGCAGCTAAGGTGACATAAGCCATATTGACAAAGCCATCATACTACAGCTCAAGTTTTGTCTCCTCACCTGATGAGGATTCAAAGCACTTATCTTGGCACAGATTTGCCAGGACAGGAAAAGCTGCTGTCTGTCAGGTTCCTCAGTTCTCTTCACCAGGTTAGAGAAAGATTATGGCCAGTGGGGGGGGGGGACAACTGGGCACCTCTTTAATAGTGCTCATTAATTAGGAAAATGAGTATAAAAAAAAATTACTTTTGTGTCATGGAATGAAACTTTAAACTACTAGTGTTAAATGTTTAGCTCTTCAAGAAAGCAATGTATTAATATCTTATAAACTTTATTGATTTAAAGGAAAAAATAAAAGTAATTAATATCAATCCCCAGGCAATGTGAAAAAGCACAGAAAGAGAGGGCATGGTGGTTCTGGGTTATAGTGCAGGTCTCTGATTCAAGGTTTACTGCTCTACCATGGTTTCATGAACCTTTTTGTGACCCCAAGCAAGTTACTCCCATCTCACTATTCTTCCATTTCCTCTTTCTGTAAAATGATATTAATAGCACTTCAGCTGCAGAGCAGGTTTATTGTACAAAGCTTAATGAATGTTTGTCTCCCTCTGATTGAGCTTCTTTCCTGCTGGAGGCAAGAATTTTAAGCAGGTTGATTAAATATAAAAGGTCTCTAACTCTGAAGCTATTATTAAAAGCAGAAGAAATAATTTCTTAGGGAATTTTATGTCCATTAGAGTTGTGTAAAACAGAGCAGCTTTAGTTCTTCTGTTTAGCAACTTTTTTTTTTTTTTTTTAATTTAGCAAACTTGCCACTGTATCAGCAATATACCCAGAGTTCAGGAATTGCAGGAATAGATGAATTTTGGTTATCTGGCCAGACCAATCCTCTTCCCTAAGGCTGTGTTGTTAGTGTAACACTTTGGCATGAGGTTTCAAGTGCTGAGAGGTGCAAGACCTCTGTCTGTTTGCAAGGAGAAAACTCAGCAGCCCACAGAAGGATGCATGAAAATGGCTGTACTGAGCATGGAGCTCTCAAGCCAGTAGAAACCCTAAATACAACTTCAGGACACCTCAGATGAGGCCAGCAGTGGTGTACCTGTGTGCACCTGTAACTAAGAGCCCAGAAACACTGCAAATATCTTGCTTGCTGAAAGAGAGTTCCCACTCTGACTGCTGCCAGAATATGTGTCTGTGCCCTCCTCTGCTACACTTTATTGCTAAGAGCTGTTGCTGAGAAAATAGTTTGTGCCTTCTACCTTCATCTGTCCCAAGGGGTTCAGATGGAGTTTCATTCATCATGAGTGGTAAACAGTGTGCTATGTGTGCCCAGAGCCTCTTCTCTAGTGAGGAAAAAATATAGGGATACTGGTCTTTGGCCCTTGCTCTATTTCTGTGATTTATATAAAACCATCTTTGGATAGGACACAGAAACAGATCTAGAAGCAGAGGTTTGAGTCCAATGGCTTGCTCTCATCAGATGGCTGCTGGCACTTCAGGGTGCCTGCCCCATATGCCTTCTCTGGCTCAGGCCAGTCTTTTTGCCCACCAAAGGCAAAGCTTTGGCAGGGTATGGGTCTCTGTGTTTGGGATACTGCTCAGGGGGCTTTTGGCACAGCCTATGGTGCAGCTCAGCTGTTGATTCCAGATCAGCTTCCGATCTGGAGCTTTTCTTCTGAAAGAGAAACTGTTTCCCAGCACTCATTCCCATCTGCAGATTATCTCCGAAGCTGACTGACGAATTCCCAAACATTAGAAGTATTAATTGTGCCAGGTTTTTATCTGGAATTGCTCTGTTTTTCTTTCCTCACCTCTTGCTGTCATGTAGTTCAGATAGTTTCTGCCACCAAGAATATTTGTAAGCGATGGGTCCTACTGAAAGAAAATTGAGAGTTTTTTAATCCTTATATGATTAAATAGTCTGTGTCTTACTGAAAAATATGAAGTGGGCATAGCGTGAACTCAACCTGATGTACATGAGTCTTGTGTGTGGTTTGCAACTCTGAGTAAGGGCTCTGAGAACAAGGGTCACACACTGGGACAATGGTATATGGGCATTTCATGCACCCTCCACTCAACCCAGCATCATGTTAAAAAATCAGTTGTGTCAATATAAAGTTACATGCATACCAATGGCATTTGCTACAGGAGCTGAGGACCAAGCTCTACCACTTCCAAAAATTACCACAGACTCCTACTGTATTATAGGCATGGTATACTTCTTAAGTATAACTCCATTAAAAAAAAAAAATCTTTATCACAGTAATAAAAGCATAACTACTGAATCCTGTTTTCCTTCTGTGTCATGAAAGAAGGAATTTGTAAACACTGTCAGAACTTTCAAAAAAGCTTCAGGAAGCTCCCCAAAAGCGAAGCACTTAAAAAGTTTTCATTCCTTTCTGGAATCAGTTGTCTTTGGTTATGAAATTAAACAATCTGAGTTGTCAAATATATATATATATATAGTCTGTTTTCACAGTTGTATGTAGCACTCTTCCTAGTGAATGAGTGGCAGCAAATCTGAGAAGGTTTTTTGTGACCTTACAGCCAGATCTGCTTCACTGTGGTTTGTTCCAGCACTGAGCAGTTAGTGACTGCACCCCTGACTATAACACACAGAGGTAGAGGCAGGTTTAATGGTCTCCCCTGAATTCAGATATTTATTATAAAATGGACCTACATGCTTGACTAAGAAGTTTGTACAAGCAGTTCTATGAACTGAAGTTAATTGTTTTATGAATTTAATCTCTCTTCTGTAGATATGATGAAAAGCTTGGCAAGAATTTAGGCAGTAGCCAAGGCGAGTTACAGAGCACTGTTGTGGGTCAGGGATTATATAGCTACTGCTAGTGGTCAGAGACAAAAGATGTGATGTTTTAAGAGTTAGCCTCGAATAGAAACCACAGTGTTTCCATTATTATACAAACAGGGCTTAAAGTCCTTGTCTTTCTTCCTGATGGGTTAAAAGCAATTGCACTGGTTAATAAAATTCAAGGACAAATTTTGTTTTTCTCAGAAAATGGAGTGGATGGAGCCTCTTCAGAACGCTGTTATGATGTAATTTTGCTAATATCTGCAACTTCTAGCAAAAAAAAGCTAATTCATAATTCCCACTTTACAACCACAATGGCCAACAGAGACTGTAAAACTTGCAAAGGGAGGAAAGCACAGGGGAAAGTATGAAGGAAGATTTTGCTATGGGAGTAACAGCTTTAATATACAACACACATGTAGCCAGCAAATCTTCCTCTTTTTTTTTTTTTTTTTTCCACTCTATTTTGATTCAGTGACTTGACGCTTACTCCTAAACCTAATCTGCTTCTCTTGTTCATGATATCAACTACAGAATAAATAGATCAATGTTGGCAGTCAGCGTGATGACATGGGAGCAGTGTTTAATGTGGTGGGATTTATAGGTGGTCAACAGAGGCCAAGAACACGCGAGTGAGGACATTGGCAGCTTTTATACCATTGGGCTGGGAACACCAAGACTAAGGCACCTATGAACCTACCGTAACATAAGGAAGAGCACTGTTTCTTCTGCCTCCTGAGACAAGAAAATGGCAGAAAATGCTGGAATCATCCTCTGTTGTCAAACTTCTAAAGCAAACAGCCTTGTGTAACAATCCTTGTACACATCTGGAAGGAGGTTGGTTTGGAGCTGTGCAAAATGATTGCCATAAAATCTAACCAGTGCCAGTTTTGCTGGGATTTGGATTCCAGGTAACAAAATAGGCTCAGTACAGTGAGAAGACTTTTGAATTTGCTTATGTTTCTGTGTTAAGAGTACTATGGGGTTTTTTTTCTGTTTGGCAAAGAAGCTTGTAGTCAAACTGCTTAGTGTCAGCTTAATCCTTTATGAAATCCTCAGGTTATTCATATCCTGCTTATGAAGTTACTACAACATTAACATGAAATCTCTCAACAGAAATGGGAGCTCTCACGGAGCTTTTGCTAAGAAAGAATAATAACAAAAATAATTTCTTGAAACTTGCTCAGAATGTTATACTAAGTTTTGGATGTGTTACAAAAATCAAATAGACCTTACATGTTACTCTGTTCTCTCAAAATAAGTTAAGAATGCTCCTCCGGTAGCCTAATTCAGAGCTTGTGTCTTCTTTACCTCCATGACATTTTGGCATGCTCAGGCAATTAAACAAATAATCTTCCCCATGTAAAAATATGTTTAATGAGCTACAAAACTACATGCTGTTCCCTCTTCCCTGGTAAAGGGACCTTTTAGCATCAGTACAAAATTGCACAATACAGAAACACACACAAATGGAGGCTGCAGTGAAACTCAGATTTACGATCTTCTTTCACAAAGAATTATGTTTTTTCAGGCTGTCTACAGAGTTGTCAGAATCCATTAAAAACAGAGATCCTCTTTTAAAATCCTTAGTCTTAATTTTTTCAAACGTGGGTAGAGTGATTGTGCCTTGATAATAACAGTTGCAGTAATTGTTTGGAGGGAAACAGCACATTTCTGTAGATGTTTTCATGTGAAATTTTATCCCAAGTGTATTAAAGACATTTTTGAAGGCAAAGTTCTTAAGAAAAATGGTCTGCATTAGTAGTTTTCTGTATTAAACACTTTATTTACTTATTTATTTCAGCTGCTGATCTCTCTAACTATTGCATTCCCAATCACTGTTCTTCCATCAGAGGAAGCAATCAGAAAAAGCTGTCATTGCCCCTCAAGGTTTCTTGTTGGCTAATTGGAGTTTTTGGCTCTTTACCCTGATGATTAAAAGAACAGCTGAGTGGAAGTCAGAATGCATTTACAGAGCTGACACACCCAGCTCTGCTCTTTGGTTTGCTCTGATTAATTTAGCAAATGAAACTCCTGTAAACTCACATAACTTTTTGCCTATACAAAACTATATAGTTTTACATAAGCCTTGAGTAAACTGTCCTGTAGATAACTAAATCAGTGTAACAAAAGCTTTTAAAAAGCTTTTTGTTAAAAAGTGTTTTTCTATGAAGTAACATTTTGTGCTGGGGCATATAGATTGTATGAAATGAAACAGCCCTTTTCAAGAAACAGCCTTTATTTTAGTGCATGAGGAAAAGCCAACTGTTACTGTTTACGCTCTTCAATCAAGGTAAGCGTGTTTGTCTAAAGTATTACTCCAGCGTGGCTTGCAAACACTTGGAGATTGCTTACCATTTTTCTATATATAGACTGCTCTGTGGAATTGTCTTTATCAAAACTTCTGGGAAAATCTTTAACAGAATCTGAGAAACTTGCCTAATTTACGCAGCCAACTATTCTCCTTCTATTGATTCCCTCCATGATGCATGTTTATCCTTCCCTCCTGTGAAAACCTAGAATTAAAACTGAAGCATTTCTATTTCATGTCTGCAATTGCTGGTAGATTTAAAAAAAAAAAAAAAAGAAAAAAAAAAAAAAAGGAGCCCCATTTTTTAGGTAAAAACGGTAATATAGTTAGTAAGCTTTAAAAAAATCAAATTGTAAATCCAAATACAAAACTCTCCCAAGTTTAAAAGATAGAAACTTCCCAACAGTAAAGCCTTACATTACCACAATTTTTAGAAACTACTTTTAAAGAGCTAACCATTTCTACACCTTTTGTAATGAAATAATACAAAATGAACCAGCCAGCTCCCTGGTTTTGAGAGGGGAGAGTGTTGGGTACGTGGTTCTCACATCAAAACTGTCCTGGAGAGATCAACCATTGATGATTTAAATCTTCACTACTTTATCTCTTTGTTTGCTGCTTGGAATGCTATTGATACCTTCTTTGTCTTTGTAATTGTTTTAATTAGCCACCCAGCATGGGCCCCTGACAGTGCTTGTGATAGAGTATTATGGACAACCCAGCAGGACAGTGAGCCAGTTAACATGAAACACAGACATTATGGCAAGCTTAATTTCTTTTATTTGTGTCATTTTTTTCTCCTGTCTTCTTTGTTTGTGTGTGTGCGTGCGTGCGTTATTACTTGGGAGAATGAAAATAGCTTCCCAAGTCTTTTGCCTTTTAAAGAGGGGGGAAGAAGTAAAAAAACACCATCACAACCGTTTCTGGGGGAATGTACAATTAAAGCTGATATTACCACATATCATTTCTGGAGTCAGGCAAAGAATGAAACATTGGCCATATTGATTAGTCTTTTCATGCATCACGTCTTCAGCAATTAGGCTGATATTTATGTCAGTTACTGTATTCTCAACTCTGCAAATTTCTTCTTAATTATTATTTTTTTGGCTCTAATGTTATTTGTTCTCATTGACCATATCCTTCTTTTGTAAATGGAAATCTGGATGTTCAATTATGATGCAGATCTGCAACTCATTAGCAGTAAGCTCTGGTGGAGTTGTCATTTGAAGACAATTCTCTTATTTAACTTGTGGGAACTGTTGGCAACGTGTTCTGGGGGGGAAAAAGCAAAACTCAAAAGTTTGGTTTTAGAGATAAATAATTCAGTAACGTTAATACCACCAATCCTTTCATAGTGTGATATTTATTTTTTTATTTTTACTTTAAAATTGTACTTGGGATAGAGGAATGTGAATAGGGAGAGAGGTGCATCATGAAAGCACATTTCCTTTGAATTTGGTTTGTTCAAATTAGCCCAAGGTCAGTCCCTGCCAATTATTGCCCCACTTCAGCAGTTCTCTGGACATTAATAAAAGCATCTGCTTTATTAACTAGGAATCTAGTTTTGCTTCTCAAAGCAAGGAGTTTGGGGGTTTTATTCCCCACTGTGTTTAATTTCTAGCTTGTTAGCCTATTTATTTCTTTTATTTTCACCTCCTTGAAATATATCTGTGATCAAGTATTAGTTTGTGACTTGATGGACCAGATTGAAATCATTCTTCACTTTGCCAGAGTTGAATGTAAATCCTAAATGCCTGAGAATTCCTATGTTGTGTTAACCTAAAGGCACTGCTTATTTTCAGCGTTGCCAACTCTTGCACTTTTCCTCTTGATTGAGGGATGTGAAAAAGTGTGTAGCGGGGGGAGGCTTGTTTCTTAAGGAAGATTTTAATCATGACTGCTCTGAAGATGAAATACAACCTGTGGTGATCACTGCAAGCCAAAGGGAAACTTGATGTTAATGAAGAGAGGGCAGAGGGCTGCGATGCTGCGTGGCTGGGCTGTGCTGGGCTGGTGGTGATCTCAAGCACCATCAGAGCTGAATTGCTGTACAGTGAACTGTAATCTTAAAATCAAAGGGTATTGCCCCGAGTGCAGGGGTAGTTGCACAGGAAGCATATCTGCTTCTTCCCCAGTTTGCAGCTCAGCAGTTGAAGGTAAATTCTCATACTCTTCTATTTCTGTTACTACAGTGGGGGTGACTCTGGGAGATGGAGGGCTCTGAGCCCTGACTGGCCAGGGTGGCAACAGGAGCCCGTTCAGCTTCTGTGGGGACAGTAAATCAAAGATGTATTAGCCATAACTCAATTATTCAGTACACTAAAAATTTGCTTGAATTGGGAGGATGAGAAATCCCTATTGCATTTTAAATAGTGAAAGAAGACTTTATTAGATAATGTTGCCTTATGTAGAGCATGAGGGACATTGGCACCTTCAGGGAAGGAAGCATCAAGACATTGACATGCCACATTTCACTCCTATTCAGGATAATCTAAAATGCGGTAACTTTCTCTTCAAGACAGCCCCATTGCCTTCACCGGCAGAACTGAAGGGAAGGAGACAGTTCCAGTTTTCCTCAGCACAACTCAGTTGCATTAGCAGGTTTGGGGCATGACAGAAATTGTCTCGAGATTTGCTGGTTTATATAATATTTAAAAGGTACAAGTTACCCACCCCCCCTGTGAAGAAGGTGCAGCTCCTTCTGCTTTTCTAGGATGTCATGGGGCTAAAATGCCACTAACAATTGCAAAGAGCTCAGAGACTGCTTTAAATAAAGTTGTTGGGGCAGAATGGAAAAGAACTGATAGTATGTCTGATGCCAGTGCTTAGCAATCCTTTACAGAAAAATAACATTATGTTTGTTTATATCTTATTTGTTTCTCTTCTCCAGAGAGAAACGTAAGTCCAAGCAGCACTCAGACTGAATAATTGTAGCCATGTTTGCAAAATCGATACTTATATGTGATATTTTAGTATTTTAATAAAAAATAATTAAGCTAAACATTGCCATTGTCGTTGTGCTGTGAAACTGGGCACTTGCAAACTTCGATTTTCATATTTCTGAAGTCTCCTCTCTGAATACTTTGAATTTGGATGTGCATTTACTTGCATGCAGCAGTGGTGGCACTGCTGATTAGGTTTGGATTTACATATTTCCATATGTATTAATGGAAAATGTGTGTACAAATTAAAGGTACAGTTTGGTGTTTGGTCCTTATTATATCCCAAATACAGTCCCTACTCTTTCTGATAAACTTGACTGATTGTAAAGTATCTACTGCTGATACCGTAATGGCTGTGGGCAGCATGAGTTCAGCGATGTGACAAGTTAAGAGACAGATCATTGCTTTAATTACCTTGGACTCAAAATTATGTATCTAGAACCCACTGAATTCAGTGGTGATTCTTTCACTGATCCAAATGACTTTCTCATTGGCACCTGATGTGTGCTGAGGCTGCTCAGGGCACATCAGCTTGTGCATTAATGCTGCAAGGGCATTATGATGAAAGGATCATCAGCTCCTGCCTCCTCCTGCCTCCCTTTTATCAACCATATTTTTCTATCTTGTTGTTCTGTGCTGGCCTCTCTGGTAGACCAATACAGTTGTCAGGCTGCATTTAATTTTTTTTTTTTTTTTTCCACCTTGAACCAGTGTCCTGGTAGGATTCATAATTCAGCTAAATGGGAAGGATGGAAAGCTCTAGGGTTGGGTCCAGTGTGAGGGACAGCTGGGGTGGCAATGCTGTAAGCTTTTCCTTGCTGAACACTTTGTGCTTTTGAACCATGGCTTAAGGTGAGCATCCTTCATGGAAGTTTGACACCCTACAAAGCCAATGGGAAGAGATGGGTACCTTCAGGGAAAGAGGTCAAGCACCTGAATTAGATGCCTACCTTGTAAAGGCACATGCAAAACCAGAACAATCTAAACCCATCAAGAATCTTCTGCACTCAAAAAGCTTGAGGCAAGAGGCAGAATTCCTCCAGTTTAAAGGAAGTTTGAGATGTTATTTAGAGTTTAGTATACTCTCTGTGGTGGAGCCATTGGTCTGGAGTAGGTTTTCTTTTCCGATCAACAAGCCTTGTTCACTGGTTATGTACTAGATGATGAAGGCTCCTCTAAAGCAACAGTAGAGAGCTTCTTGTGTCCCTCAATCTGACTCATAATTTATAACTAATAGCTGTGCTTATAAATCAACCATGAGCAAAACCCTTCTGGGTAAGGTAGTGTCTAAACAGAGACAGTTCTTACTCAATATTTGGTAGACAACAAAGACCTCTCTCAATGCCAGCGGAAATTGTTGGATGTCTTCATGGGACGCTGGGTTAGCTATCTGATTTGACCACTTTGGACAAGGAATTTTAGTTTTATGTTGGTGAATCTGAATGGGAAATTTTCCTAAGTTGTCTGTAAGCTCCAGATGCTGGCACACAAAACGTGACCTGAATCACGTGGGCCTCTCCTCTCCCCAGGCAAACTTGCATAGTGTAGAGTTTAAAAAGAAAAATAGTATTTTCTGCATTGTGGTTTGACATTCTCACCGACAAAGGCTACTAGAACATATTTAATCTTAAATATTGCTTTCATACTGCTTAATGTTCAGTTCTGTTATTAATGATCCCATTGCACAGGCTGACAGTGGCCAGCTGTAGACTGGGGATGTAGAGGTGCCCTTCACGTGGGGGGTGTGTATGGGAAGCCACTCTCGGATGTAGGCACAGATGGGTGTGCACCCTCTTGGAGAATACACCCCACCTTGAGACACCAACAGTTTAAACCTATCCTGATGGAGATTGAGGTACCTCAAACAGTGGAGGTGGTCATTGTAAACATGCCAGGGAGGATGGACGCGTGGGAGAAATACATGACATAGCTACAACTATTCATTTCTTACACAAGAAGTAACGCATTTACCAAAAGGCACCTCAAGTGTAAATAGCTAATTATAAAGGTCAAGTGATGATTTTCTAGTTTTCATTTTGAACTAGATGGTGAAATGCTTACATCTCCTATAGATATGATTGATGTGGATAGCAAACAAGAAAAAAATCCTTCACTGGGTCAACAGGTTACTTAGAAATGTGTGGAAAGGTTAATCCCAAAGCTTCTGTCCTCCTTAAGTGACCATTGTTATTTATGTATTCATAACCCTGGAAAAATCATAAAGACCTTTTCCCCCCACTCCAGGAAGTTATACTCATGCATTTACCTGTTACAAATGACTAACTAAAGTAAGCCACAATTTTTATGACCTCTCACTGCACTTTCAAATGAGATTTCCTTTTTTTTTTTTTTTTTTTTTTGCCTTTGTGAGAGCTTGGTGAGGTATTACTTTCTGCTCAGGTGTAACTGAAATCCTGGGTCATCCATTCAAGAATGTTGTTGCCTGCAAGATATTAATTGCTTCTCAAACCTTAGAACTACTCCAACTTCCAAAGGTTAATGGAGCAGATAGATTTAGGACATGTTCCTAACCACACAGGTTATCCTCCCTTCCAGAAATATGACACTCACTGGAGATGGGTCATTCATTTTTATTGTTTAAAATGTAATGAAGCATGGCATTTATAATCCACTGGCTGGGAACATCTTACTTGAGAAAAAAGAGGCCATGATATACACTGCTTTTATGGGCATTGGCACATTTGTCTTTGTTCTCATTCTCTAGAAACTGGCCACAGATGTACATGTTATAGTTAAAGCACCTAGTTACCCTTAAAGGGCAAACCTGGTGTGCTCCACTGGGACACTGGTGCCTACAACTCTTTCTTCCAGAGTTAGGTGGTTTGCAAAGCCACTGAGAGCTCCAGAAGCTAGACTGATACGAAGAGCTCAAAAAGGCACAATAAGAAAACGTGCCACTGAGTTGGAAGCAAAGAGAAGTACTTGCTTCAGTTTTGCAGACTGTGAATGTGGTGGGTTGTGTGCTTTGTGAACAAAGTCTTCCAGCATCTATGTTTCAGAAGTTTCTGAGCTTCCTTGGAATGACTAGTCTCAGACTGAACAGTAGCCTCCTCTGGGTTACATTACACTCAGTTGATACAAGCTTGCTTTTTTGTGGTGTAAAATATACTCAGATGAAATTTGGGGTGAAATGTTAGTTTCTTTAAATATCAGTAGGCCAGGACCCTTGAACTCTGTGCCAGGCAACACTCTTGAACAGCAAGAACAAATTCCTCATGTGAACTTCATTATGCACTCCTAATTTTCAGAAGTTATCTAAATTCTATCTATCATAAACCCTTAGCAAAACAACTGCTAAGTTTTGATAAATATTCGATAAGCCTCAGGATTTACTAGGAAGATTCATGAGGGTCCCCTCATCTCTCCCCCACACACTAGGGGCTCTGGAATTTTTAAAATATTTGCACAGTTTGTGGGTGAGTTGTGTGTGTGAACACGTGGCTACTCATAGCATGGCTCACCTCCAGCTTCTCCTCTTTGTCTTACACAAATGGATGCAGAACTTTGGCTTGTCAGGTTCTCCAGCCCACTAGATACTGAAAATAGAACCAAGGAGGTCTAAATCTGTTTTGTATCAGCTAAGAACTGTGTCTCTTTACCCCAGTTAAGGTTTTAACTAATAAATGTTTTGTGCAAAAGAACAGAAATACTTCTGGGTTTCTGGTGTATGTCAGTGAAGCCAGATTTTTTAATAGGTTGAAATTGTGATTATAAAAATGTCATACTTGTTATAGCAGGGTGTATTAAAAACAATGATGAAAGATATTTTCAGAATGATAAGGAAGACAAAGGAGAACTTTGATCTTGGTTTGCAATAGATCCATGCAAGCATTAAGCTTCAGTTGCCATCTCAGGGAAGTCAGTTAAATTTTATGCAAGGGCAGGTGTCATCCAGACTTTTTATTTTATTTCATTTAAAGATGAAGGCCCAAATAAATATTGCACTCAAATCTGTCAGCGATTTTGCTTTGGGAGCTAGTGGCAAACTTTATGCTTTAAGTTTTGATCTCATGGAAGAGTCTGTCCAGCATTTCTGACTGCAGTGTCATTGCAGCCCAGGCTGCTTTACATTAAGAATCTTGAGATAGTGACAAGAGTTTTTAATCTATTAGTCAGTAAATCTCAAAAATATTCAGTAGAGTCTTTATAACTTTATTAATTTATTTTTAGAACTTTTTACTTTTTCTTTGTTTTAATTTCTTTACATTTCTGAATTAAGTGTATTCACCTTTTCTCCTTAAAAATAGGAGGCTCCTATTTCTTTCCTCCAGTTTCTCAATAGGGCTCATGTAGATCACAGCAGTAGCTCAACAAGTTGTCAGTCAAATATGCATGTACATTGTCTACCACTTCAGTGATAAACTGTATTGGCTGGAGACTGCAGTGTCTGAGTTCTATAGCAGTTTACCTTCTGCACTGTTGCCAAGCATCTTAAAAGACTCTTGATCTCTTTAAAACTCCGTTGTCATAACTATAGTGTTAAAGGAAACTGGGATTAGCACTGCAATTTCAATATAGATCCACCAGAATAGCCTGTAGACTTCTCGCTGGGATGTATCTGCTCCCCCTCCAGCCAAGAACGCTACCAACAGGAAGACCATAGCAATCTCAGTCGCCCACAGAGAGAGATGGCAAATTATGTGATGCTCCTTTTGGTCTCCTGCTGTGAAAACTTAACTTTATGGACTAGAGTTGAGTACCATGCTGCAAAATATGAAGGTGGAAAGTTTACATCTTCATCAGAGTGATACTGAGGATTAGATTAGTTTAATACTTAGGACAAAAAGTAAATGAGAGGTCAGTAGATAGAGAGATTAAGAGTACCCAAAAGGTCAGCACGTCTTACTGTGGAGCCAGGAAGAAGCGAGATGAAAGAGATAGGCATGCTGAAGAGCAAGATGTTTGCTGGCTCCCGATACAGTACCGGCTGCCTCTGCAGCTGCTTAAAATGCAGTCCCGTCAAGCTAGTAAAGGGCCATATAGATCACAAGAAGAGAACAGTTGTTTAACAGAATTTCTTCACTACTGCATTTGGATTAATTGAATCCTGTGTGAGGCCTTATCAGGAAGAGCTGTCAGCAAAGAATTCCAATAATCCAATCAGGAGGTCACGAGAGCAAGAATAAGTATCTACAAATCGGATTGAGAGAGCCAAACCTGAAGCCAAGCAATATTCCAGAGATGACAGAATAGATGATTTCACCACATTGCTGCTATAATTAATGGAGATTGATAAGTTCATCACAACACCCATGTTTTGTTTGTTGTGCTGGAAAGGTGATAGTCTAAAATCCTCATTAAAAAGGCAACAGAACAAAACAAAAAGTGAGAATTGGGTGATAATAGGAGCTAAATAATCACATCTGTCATGTTGAGTCTGTACAATATTACAAATATCACGTATTTTTAATCAAGTGCCCAATGTTAACCACCACATTAAGTACAAAGCCAGTTGATAACTGAGTAACAGATAAGTTAGAGGTTGTTTGGAAAAAAAAAAAAATGGTTATGGGACTGATGTCAAACAGTCACTTAAAACCAACTATTCTACAGCGTAGATATTCAGGAACATGATCTGTATCAAACTGTTCCTGGGAAGAAGTATTTCAAGTGGATGACTTAAACCTTAGTCACTTCTTGTGCATTTCCTGTTGTATTTATCAGAGAAGTCTCTTAGCCTGAGCTGTCTTACAAAAAGCTGTCCATAACTGAAGTCTATTAATTTAAGGTTTTGTTTTGTTTTCTTGACTAAGAAAAGCATTGTAAATGTCTGTATAATTTTAGCACGTATCTTGGCCCAGTTGAAAGGTGATGTTTGACCAGGACAGACCTGGGACTTCTGACTCTATAGCTTTTTCATTCAGGACAACTTTAGGTCCATGAATTAGTAATTATGATGATATGTGTAATCCATTATAGGTGTTGTGAATAGGTCTTGCCCCACTCTTGCTGAAGAACTATAGTGTGTCGTTCTTCAATTTCCTGACTAGTGATGCAGAGGCAATATATCTACATATCTGTATAATCTTTGGTTTACTTCTATTTCAGTGGTACAAGAGAGTAAAATCCGTATATGACAATAAAACAAAATGAACCAAAGATGAGAATAAGTGATACGCTAAATTCAGCTTCCCTTACACAGGAATGACTGAGAATAACTTTTGTGATTTAACCCAGTATGACTGAGAGTTGATTTGGTCTATTGCTGACTGCATAAAGGCTTTCCTGATCCAAGAGATGCCTCTGTATTGTAAAA
Source organism: Megaceryle maxima (assembly GCA_024605025.1). NCBI lineage: Eukaryota > Metazoa > Chordata > Aves > Coraciiformes > Cerylidae > Megaceryle > Megaceryle maxima. Next base: position 2,781 of record JANHGN010025420.1, on the reverse strand, counting down.
CCTTGTATTTCTAACCTTTAACATCTTACCAAGTGTACTGTCCATTGCTTTCACATCATTATCTGAGTTTAAATACCTCTCATCTGAGCTTGTTCTTCCTTAATCTTTAAACCTTGCTTAGTGCTACCTTCATACTTAATCATTCTCCTGCTTTGCAAAGCACTTGGGGATCATTCCGATGATAAATTTCAGCTTCATCAGCTACTGACCCACATATGCTCCACAGCCAGACTGCAACTGCTTGTCCCTATAGGTCCTGAGGTAATGTTATAATTAAAGAGCAGCTGCTGGCATATATCGGCTCCATGGACTCTGTCATCAAAGGGCAACTGATGTCCCACATTAACTAAATGGATCTCTAAGGAATTTCAGTGATAGAAACCAACTTTCCTCCTCAGGAGAAAGTGCAGCACATCTGCCTTGCCATAGCCTGATGCTGCACTTGTCCCGGTGATTCTATCTCATCCAGTACCACAATCATGTCTATAGGTATGGTGGCTGAGCTCCTGACAGTACATTGGGACCTCCATTCACCATGGGTACCAGAGATGCTTCTGTGCATGTCATGCAGTGAAGTTGTGTGGTTAATTACACTTATTCAATTACACAATCTAATGATTAAAGATAAATGGCAGTCAAATTTAAAATGTCTTTTTATATGTCAGCAAAAATGGATAAAAGAAAATAATCTTGTGTTTGGTGTATGATTAACCTGTGGAATTTACTGCAGCAGGATATTACTGAGGCAAATAGTTTAGTAGGATTTAGGGATTAGACACATGAATAAGAAGAGCGTTTACTAGTTACCTTCTCTAGATTTAAGAAAGGTAATTTCTTCCCGGTGTAATTCAATACATAAGGTCAGCAAATGATCACTAGCATAAGGATGAACAATGTCTTCTCCAGCCCGTGACTTCCAGCAGGTCTCCAAGATAAGGTTCTTCCATCGTGGAGAATGATAAAGTATCAACATGCTTCTCAACTGGGGCAAAATACTGTACCAAGTGCACAACTGGTCTTTTCTGTTGGGGGGTTATTTTGTCCCTGTAGGTCAGGTCAGGATGATTTCGCACCCTCAGCAGTTTAGGGGTTTGCCCCCCTGCCTTTTTTATTCCTTTATTAATTTCAGAAAGCCTGACAGTTTGGCCAGTGCCCTTCTGCAACAATCATTACAACTAATGGAAAAGCCTATTTATTATAAAGTCTGTTAAAGAGTAGTTAACAAGCCCTGATTTCTATTTAACTGTCACTCTGTAACCTGCTTGAGAGCAGATCTGTGCTCTAAACATAATCACCTCTTAATGCTTCTTATTTATTTATTTAGAGGCAGTATAAACACCATAGGCCAGAACCTCCGCTGATACGTCAGCGTGCCCCCAGCAGCCAGGATCTACTGAAATTCATGGGACCTTACTGATTTACATCCCCTGAGAATCTCCACGTAAAATGAATTCCAACCAGGAGGTAGGAGTTATACATATATGCAGAAATCAGATAAATTGGTGTGTTTGTGTGACACACAGACGTCTCAGGGTCAATAGTATGCACCAAAATCAGAGTTCCTTTAAAAGAAAACTTAACGACTAATCCAGCTTATTAAACCTGATTTATATTTGTTAAAAAACAGTCAGGTGACAACTAACTGATGCATATCTTTATTTGCTTTGGTGTAATCCTGCATTTTTGTTTTGCACTCGTAGATATGATGTTTCACTGTTTTAAGGTCAGAGTCTAATTTCAGATGTCACAAGAAAGGTAGTGTACGAAGCAGCACACTGCTGCTTTGTCTGCATGCAAAGAAAAAAAAACAGATATTTTGCAACACTGAGCTCCTCCATGATCACAGTAGCTATAAACTGCCCTGACAACCTTAAAAACAACAAAATACCTTTAAATCAAGGAGTTGCAAAATGCTTTTCAAATTGTCATCCCAGACAGACAAGTTTTTAATAAATTGTGATATTTATTTATTTATTTCCTCTCCTTGTTGAAGTTGGTTTTCATAAAACTATGTGCAGTTTTTGCTCCAAATGAAATTAATATGCATCCAATTTTCTGGGGCCACAGTCCATGGTGTGTGCATAATTGGAAGCTGGATTAAGCTGAAATAGGTGGATTTCTACTAAGGAATGTTAGTATTGTATATTTTAAGTACATAATCTTAACTGACTCCTTTCTCTGCCACTTTCCCCCTCCCCCAGGATAAAAGAACATAGCAAAACTTTTTGACACATATTTTTGTGGTTTTTAGTGGTGTGGCCTTGTCCCTCAAGACATGACTACTGTACTATGACTTATTATAATGCTGTGCCATGAAACACCTCATAAAAATAATGTTATTTCCTCTGTTTTCTTCTGAACCTTTACAAGAAAATTGCTTTCAGTCTGCTTAAATCCTGTTACTTTCCATAACAACCTCTTACAAATAAAAGCAGTATAGTTAATTAGGTTGATATGAACAAACCAGAAAAATAAGGTAGATGTTTATTTTTTCCCCCTGTTTTGTTTATTGCTTTATCACTTACCAAAAGTTGGAAGTAAAAAAAAAAAAAAAAAAAGTAATTGGATGGCTTATAATTTGTGACCATTTAAAAGAATAAATGACCTGAATCAAAGGTCAAAGCCTTTGTGCTTTCTGCAGTAGAGAGGTTTTTGTTTTGTTTTCCACTGAATCTTTTTATACTGAAAAAAAAAAAAAAAAAAAGAAAAAAAAAAAAGAAAGAAAAAATAAAGCAGAAAAAAATAAAAATATTACCTGTGAATAATCATACACAAAAAGAT